>VZRN01004661.1:2356065-2404146 GCA_013397935.1 Dasyornis broadbenti | reverse complement strand
TTTTTTTTTTTTGGTGAAAATCACCACTAAAAAAATAAAATCATGCATTCTCTGCAATCTAAAACTCTTACCTTTTGGTTTGAAAAGTATTGAGGAAGCTTTTGTTCTTCCTTCTTGGAAGCTATTGCTAGTAGTTTTCAGGTCTTGGATAAATTACCTTCATGCAAACCTATGTGCTGCATTAAGAAGTAGAGGTGGATGGCACAGTGATTCCCTTGTTCTTTGTTCTTAGGCAGGAGTGCTGCACACTCTCAGTTTCCTTTCTGGAATTGTGCTTTTCCCAGCCCTGAGCTAATGGATTGTAGGACGGTGTTTAACCCCTCTGTGCCAGAGAAAAGTGAGAAAAGCGTGGGAAGATGAATAATGAGAAAGTAGAATTTCAGAAATGCTATTTTATGACCACACTCAAGTCTCTTGCTGAGAATTTATGTGGAAAGATATTACTCATAGCTAATGTGGAAACACATGATTTGGGATATACTGAGTGAAATAACATGTAAGGGAGAGTGAGAATAGGTACAGAAAAATACTGGCTGCTCTCCTCAGAAGGGTGGTGTTGTGGCTGTGCTGCCTTTTCCTCCGATTGTTTCAGTCAGAAAAGACAGACTTTCAGAATTCTCCTCAGAATTAACAAAAAACATTCCCCAGCTTTCTTTCCCCGGAGTTTGTAACTGTCTCATCCCCTCCTCGTGCATTTCTAGCACACAAAACACTCCTGGCTTGTGTTTTGTTCATGGGTTTTCCGTGCAGCTCTCATGACCTGCCTGTGAGCCTGCCTGTCTTGTGAGTCATCAGATCTCCTTTGATCACATTTCTTCTTGTTTCGTTTATTTCCCTGCTTATTTCAATTTAGTTTTATGCTGATGCTGTCTCATTATGGGAAGTGTTTTTTTAGCATGCTTACGATGAATGGTGTACTGTAGTAAAAGATTGCAAATATAATTTTAAGTACTGGCAGGAGTTTTTAGTTGGCTGCCAAAGCAGGAGATGGCTGAAAAGCAGAAATGTCAGCAGTGGCCATTGAAATGTAAATGAAATGCTTGATGTGACCTTTCTGTGAGTGTTTGGGTCTCTTGTTCTTTCTCCTGTTCTCAGCCGTGTGCACATCACTGAAGCAACATTAAATCACCTAGGCAAAGCTTATGAAGTAGAAGAAGGGAATGGACACCTGAGAGATCCTTACCTTGAATCCATGAATATCAAAACCTACTTAGTGGTCGATCCAAGGGTATGTTTTTAAACATATATATTTATTCAAGTATATACACATGTTAGAAGTACACAGGTTTCTGTGGTGTATACGGCTTTTTCATTCAGGAACAGAATTAAAGCATGGTGTGACTCGTGTGTAGCTTGGATTTGGGAGTTAGATCTGAAAGCACATCCTGCATTTTTATGACATGCCTATTACATAGGAGGTAATAAGAGTTATGGTGAAACCTCCTGTGTGACCCACTTAGAATGAAAACACATATTTGACTGTGTATTTGTGTGAAGTGTCTCACAAACCCGGCTCAGAAGGTGAGGATGAAAGCGGGAAAGAATACCTGTACTATGTGGCCACTTTCAGATAAAATATTCCCTGTAAAATCTTCTTCACTATCTGAAAAGTAAGATTCACCTTCTGCTCAGGGTGTAAAGTTAGCAACCGTTGGTTGCTCCTTTAGAGCCTGGTGACTACAAACACCTGGAGTATTGCTGTTTTGAATAGGCTTGTGGTTGATGACTAAAATGTTTCAAATGAAAAAGGAATGCAGATGAGGAACTTCTTTCCTTCATGATTTTTTACAGGAAGGAACAGCACAGAGCCACTTTTCATTATCAAGAACTCAGTCTTATTTTTGCTACATTTTTCAATGCTGCAACCCTCCCCAAGTCGCACACAGCACATACTCTCAGAATGAGGACCTGTGTCTGTTCAAATGGTCTCTGCCTCCTTGAAGATACTTGTGAAATGTTAGAGAATTACCAGTCACTGATGTCTCGGTTTATTCTGCGGTTGTACCTTTGTAGTTCTCAGGGGTATTGCTGTACACCCTGTCTGTGCTGCCTGACTCAGCACCTGTGACACAGGGATGTAATCTGATGTGGAGTCTGTAATTTGTGGGAATCTTCTAACCACTGTTTTGATACACCCCATCTCAGGAATTTGGACTCTTTTCCCCCTGCTGTAGTGCTGACTGCAAGGAAACTGTATCTGTTCATAAGATCCTGTGTGCCCTTCCATCGCTGTAAATAAACCTGGAAGTTTCACTGTTGCAACGTTGCAAGCGCAGGCTTGTAAAGGCAGCTGAAGCAATTCACTGTGTATGCTGTGATTTGCTTTAGCTACGTTAATTAAGCCAGATAAAGGAATTGAGGTTGGCTGACACGTTGCTGATGTGTTCAGAGTCCTACTAAACAGCGAGATTGTATAGTCTTAAACTACTCAAGTACACAGTGCTTCGGGTGTTTTTTTGTAACTTGTCTGAATTTCTGTTTTCTAAATGAGCATCGCTTCTTTCCGTTAGTCCAAGCAATGCATCTCAAACAATCACCTCCCTAAGACACGCGTGAACGACGGGCTGAAGATGCGCGCGTCCGTGCGGATGACGCGGTACCTGGAGTCCTGGGGAGCGGCCAGGCCCTTCGCCCACCTCAACCACAGGGAAAGCGTCAGCAGTGACTCTTCGGGCTCCCAAGGCAGGCAAAGAAAGGTGAGGTCTCAAGCAGTAAATGGCAGCCTACAATTGCAAACTGCTCCTGGTGTCTGTGGTGGGAAACTCGGAATCTGACACGAGTTTTGTGGCTGAATGTCTGCTCCTACCCTTGGTGTTCAGTGTGCACACAGAACTGAGAAGGTACCTGTGAAACATCTTTCTGTCGGAACTTAACAATGTTCAGGCTGCCAGTCTCTCTAGCATACTATAATCATAGTATACCGTCAAAGAAAAACCATCTTTTTCATATCTTTTTTCCATCTTATCTGCTATGCGTGGTTTTGGAAAAAAAGATAGATGCACTCAATATTAACTTGAAATGTATAGAAAACCAATAGTCTCTCCACATGCTCTTCCTGCAACTGGATTTTTTCAGTAAAGAATTTTTAAGATTAAGAATTGTTAAGATTTTTATGGTTTTAAAATACAAGAAAAGTGATTTTTCCTTCCATCTGCCTTTCCTGAAAGCTGGAACTAGGAGATGTGCATGCTTTCAGGTGTGGTCCTGGAGCCACAGCTATTGTAAACTTTAAGCATCCATCCATCCATCCATCCATCCATCCATCCATCCATCCATGTGTGTGGAAGTGGTTTCCAGTCCGCTTGTCCCTGCTGGTCCTTGCTTGATTATTTTGGTGTGTAAAGAAAAATGAAAGGAAGGATCTGTGTAATTATTTTCTAACAATTTTTTGTGTCAGAAGACACTCACTTCTCACTTGTTAAAGCAGAAAACATTGCTGCAAAAGGTTGATTTTTATAAACTTTTCTATTTGAGAATCATTCTTGATTTTTTTTTTTTTCTGAATAAAAATTATTTTAGCAGTTTCTTGATGTTTGTTTTCAATAGTTGTTTGGCATTCACAGGGTGTGTAACTTATTCTTAATTCCTTATTTTATTTAGGAAATACCTTTGTGTTCTACTGGGCGCCAGAGAGCTTCTGATAGGTTTGTCAAGTACCTTCTTTTCTTTTTTTTGTGCTGCTGTGCTCCTCTTGCAGTTCAGTGTGCTGTAAGGATGTGATCATTTGGTTGATTAATCGCTGTGTGTATGGTAGTCCTGCCTTAGAAAGGTTAAGCTAAATCTTTGGCCTTCAGATTTCCCAGCTCATGTTTGTTATTGTTAGCAGACTCTAAAAGGAGCTTTCCCCCCTCCATTTCTTACTGGCCACTCAGTCATTCAGATTCTGTTTTGCTGCAGCAGGACTGAAGGGAATTGGGAAGGGGGAGCCCTGAAGAGCAGTGGAAAGATTTGGGTTTGGTTAGTGTTATGAATGTTTGTCACTAAAATGTGATAAAGGATTGGCACTTACAATGGTACCTGTAGCGCTGAGTTAAACAAAGAGTTGATTTTTCACTTGTGAAACATTCCCTCAGTTTGTCAAAATGCAGTCTTGAAAATTGTAGCATTTGAGTAACTAGAGAAATGCTTAGCAAAGTGCTCATGGGTGTATTTGTTTATCAGTTTGGAGCATTTTGGTTTAACGTTTCCCTGGAAGGAAAATGGAAGCTTTTCCCCACTGTGTGCTGAGAGTGTGCTCTGTACCCTTTACTTGTTTCTGAGTAGCATTTGTGACACAGACTTCATTTCATCCTCAGAAATTCATCTCAGAAGGGAAGGATAGAGGAAGATATTTATGATGAAATGATGTCAACCATTGAAGGCCTCAGTTCAACTAAGTATGCAATACTTTATATTTTTCATCTTTTCTTTGAGATTAACCTGCATTTTCAATTTAAGCCGTGATTTAAAATTTACTTTTGAAAAATGAAAAATCATCCAGATTTTTGTCTTGCCCTTTTTTGGGTCTTTGTTTTGTAGTCAGTTTCTTTTTGGATTTAATTTGAATATAAGAGTATTACTGCATTATTATAGCAAGAAGCCAGTGATCAGTCTTGCAGTTTAATGTGGTGTAGCACTATGAGATAGCAAAACCATTGCTTTGTCTCTTCTGGTTGTCCCAAAGTAATGAGCTGAACTGCAGTGTAGGACGGGATAGGAAGTTAATGTTTGTGTTCTCTTTATTAAAACAAGAAGTTTCATGAAATGGGGTGCTGTCCTGAACAAAAAACTATGTACAAAGTCAAAACAGTTTTGTGGGTAGTAAAGTTGCTGTAGTGTCTTGGTGCACTGAAGGCAAAGGGTCTGTCAGGTGCAGGTGGTTCCTTTGGCAGCACATTTGCATTTGAAACCAGACAAACACAGGCAATGGTGGTGGTTTGGGTTTTCCTTTTTTTCTTTGTTTCGTTTTAATTTAAAATCAGTGTTTAAATTCCTAACAAATTGAAAACATTGAATTTGAGAAGAACTCCTTCATCTAAATTCTAGGAAGGCGGTACCTCAGCTCTTCTAACACAGGCCTGATATTATTAAGGGGAAGTTTTTGGAGACTGTGAGCCATCTCTAACATCTGCTGTTATACTTTCCTGTTTGTAAACCTTCGGGAAGGTTTGGAGTTACATTTTACACTGAGCTGGCAGATGCTGCTGTCTGTGAGTGTTGTGGATCTGCCTGTCAGATGAATATAAACATAACCACTGGTTTGTTCTGCTATGAAACATAAAGACCTTGCAGAAGCATCAAATGTGCATTGAGAGTGGCACTCTGAGTCCGTGAGCTGCGGGGTCTCAACTACAGCGATGATTTTGCATTCTGTCCTTGGCCTTTGTGCGCTCCTTGTAACCCCGTCTCTCTCTGGCTGCAGTCCGTGGTGTGGCAAATCAGATGACTTCTGTGGATTTTCACTGATCTTTGCAGAACCTGGTCTTGAAAAAGAGGTTGGTAAGAGCAAAATAATCCTTCTTGGTCTTTGATTTGCCCTTCAGAGCAGCATAAGAATATGTTTGAAACTGTTTTTGTTCTGAAACTGGATTCTGGAGGTGACTGCACGTCTTAAGAGGCTTTTGGTAACTAATGGAAAGCAGATCTCATGGGTCATTTGAACTGGTCATTCTTTCTTGAGAATGCAAATGCTGAGATTAAAGGAGATTGACTCCAGTCTGTGGTCAAATTCTTGCCATAAGGGAGTTAGTGGAAGTTTGGCAATTTTTCTGCATAAACTACTTCTCTCAAAAGTAATGAGATTTAAAGAAGGGGAAAGCATTTCCGCATCCATAATGAAAATACTTTGTTTTCTGTGGCTGTTTTATTGTAGATATAATGCTGGTATTTGTTAGGTACAGTGCACTTTTTCTGTTTGATTCGCTGCTCTTTAATTTACTGTGCTGTGGCGTTCTGTATGCAGTTACTGGTGAGGGTGTGTATAAGCACTTTAGGTTTACCTCTGTGTATGTCCTTTATTGATAAGGATTTTGACCAGGGGATATCTGTGGAGTGCTGATTTACACACTTCCCGGATTTCCCTCTAGGTTGGAAATTATCCTTTGGACTGGGCTTCTTGCAAGATGTTCAAGTGATTTTTATTTTTTTTTTGGGTGTTGGTCTTTTATTCTGTTTTAGTTCTAGGCATATTTTTAATAATACAGTATAAACTTGTATATACATGTCATCACAAAGATGCAATAAAATTAAGAAAAAACAACCCTGAAATTACCCTGATGCTTTATTCTCATCTGTGTTTCAGTATCGCACTATTCCCATTCTAAAACTCAAGAGTTACTTTGCATGTGCCGGTTTTGTGTTCCTCTGTATATTTGTGATCCAGATGTTTATCATGCCAAAGTAAGTGCTGGTATTTTAATTATTTATAATACAAATTAACCAGTAGGTAAAGTGAACCTCATGTGCATGGAATGTTTTGGGGGGTTACATTTAAGAAACATACATTAGTTTACCCCGTGATAAAGGAGTTTCATTTATGTTGCTGGCATAAGAGCCTAGATATCAGTATGAAAATAAAATAGAAATATTTTTAAAAATATTTTGCTTGCTTGGTACACACAAGGAGATGGTCAGTTAAGTGAGAAATACTATTTTATAAGAACAGCTGGCTGTAAGGACATTGAGCAGTAGGAAAATGGGATTTAGCTGATCAAACTCTGCTCAGTGATCCTTTTCTGTAGAGCTACAAGGAGGGAACTTCGAGCTGCTTCTCACACCTCCAAGAAAGCAGATGATGGATAATTCTGAAGTTTCTGGCATGTTTGTTATTCATGGCTGTTGCATGTTTCCATGTGGTTTATGCACAGGGCAGTGGCTCAGGCCATCAGGAGCAGAATGTCCTAAAGCAGTGATTGTGCAACAGAGCAGCTGTACCCTGTGTGATGTTATGACAGTGCTATTTGAAGAAAAATCTTATTTAAACTTGGTCTGTTTAGTGCTTTCTTCTTCTGTTTAGAACTGCAAAACTGGGAATTTCCTTTGGAGTTGTTGCAGTCATCATTGCGCTTATTTTGTTTCTGTGCTTTGCTGAGAAATGTATGGTAAGTTCATTTTTAAAAAAACACTTCCTGTTTTCAAAAGTGGATGGATATATTTCAGCAACTTGGTCTAGTTTTTTAGGCTGATGAAATTTTAGTACTTTCAACAGGAGTTAAAGGAGTCTTGAACCTCAAGTTACCAGACGATTCCATTGCCTGAAACAGATTTTCATATCTGAAAATTCTCACAGTAATTCAGAATTATTTGGGTGCCAGAATAGATGGGTAGGAGCGAGGGGGTGGGGTTGGTTCTTTAAAATGTATTTTTATTTCTATGTTTGACATTAATAGTAATTTTGGTTGTAAATACTGTTATTTTCTGTGCTGGAAATAATATTGAAATAAGTTGGAATGCAAGATCAGTTTTCATAATAATTTATAAAGCATCATGAAAATTACAAACACATGAATAATTTATTGGCAACCATTTCATAGCTGTCCGAATTCCAAATTCACCATTATATCAATTAGGACACTTTGCACTTGTAGTTCCTTTTTCTTTGCATTATTAAACACATGCAATTACTGTTTAAAAATACATGGTGACAGAGAGAGCCCATGGTGACAGAGAGTTCAATGATAAAACGTGAAAAAAGGTCCTTCTCCGCTCAAGAACTGCCTGGTGGCAGGGTGGGGAGAGGGAAGGGATTTTTAGAGAAGGGATTTTAGAATGTTCCTTGCACTCATCAAATCTGCACTGTGCCAGACTGAGGACGACAGGGAATTCTGAAGAGTGTTGAGGACATGCACCACCATGGACATGGGATAAAGTTTTATGATTCGTTTAATAGCATGGTTAGACAGATATATGAATTTTATGTATATATGGTTTTTATATATAGATGGATTTTTGCATATATGTCTGTGTAGAGAGAGAGGTGTGTGTATGCATTCATGTATTTCTTCTACACATGGAGAAGCACATGGAGAAAACAGAAAATTCCAAGACTGCAGTTGCATCATGCTTGAGTTTTACGCTGGGAGTGTTTTGGTGTAGCATCATGGGATAATGCTTTCATCATTGAAATTGTGTGCTTTACTGGATGTTTTCCTCTATAGCAACAATTGGATGATATAGAGATAGCAAGAATGGGAACTGTCTATGGTTGGTTTTGATTTAGTGATCTGAAGACATAGTTCCAAATATAACATTATAGCTCTATAACTAAAAAATACAAATTTTTTACTGCATTTTTATTAACTTTTCTCTGGGACTTTCAAGCAGATCATAATTCTCTATTTTTAAAGCACAAATTCAGAAAATTTTAGCACCCAACCCCTTTGAAGAAAGGAAGCATTGTCTCTATTTTCAGTTGGGGAAAGGTGTTAGACATTGACTCTGAATGATGAGATTCAAAGTTCTAAATTAGAATTCCAATGAAGACTCTTGACACTCTGCTGCAGAAAAAAGATCAACTTTATATTTAGAAATATTTCTTCACATGTACTAAAGTGTTATCCATGTTACTGAAATGAATTAATTTTGTTTACAGAAGTGCTGCTCGGATCAGTGGCCTTTCCTGCGCCATCTGTGTGCTGTCTCAGAGAAGGTGGAAACAATGCCTTTACTTAGGCTGCCTTTAGCAATCATCACTATAGCTGCATTGCTGATTATAGCCATTTTTAATTTGGTAAGAAATCACATGATTTGATGAACTTATTGTAACATCCAGTGTTTAAGTAACTTCCTGTATTCTTTCTTCAAGTACCAGGTTTTTGCCGCTTTTTCATGTTGCCTGATTTGCACAGGGGTAATGTGTGATGTCAACTAAAAGCATTAAAAATAAAAGCTCTTCGTTTGTAGAACTGAAAGTACATGTGATAAGCTTCAGTTCTTGTTTGCAGCACCTTCACTTATTTTCAAGGTGGCATTCATAACAACTCTTGATTTTAACCCTCACAACTAAGATGGTGTTCCTTTTTCAATGTGGCTTTAAATGTTTGGCTGTAGCAGGCAGCACTTGAAGCAGTTCACTGTGGCGTTTGCACTCACTGGTAGTAATGTGGATGAGGGAGGGGAGAATATAGCTTGGCTCTCTTTTAAAAGCAAAGCCATTGTGGATGGTTACTGCTGGAGTAAGATGGAAATGGTGTCTGTTTTTTAAATTTAGTTTGAATATTGTGTTGCGCCCTGGGTATGTACATTTGAATAACTGTGCTGTGTTTTTTATTTAAACAAGCTCTGTGTGTTAACAGTTCCGCCTAACTGACAGTTAACTGCTAAAACTGATGTCCTCCTGATCCCATGTGTGTGTCTGCCTTGCAATTCTTCTGATTCCACGGGGAGTTCATTCCAAAAGCAATACTGCAGAAAATGCTTAATTTTCTTTCGTGGGGTGTTCTTTCTGCTGGCTTAGGTCCTTGAATTGACTCACAGTGGTGTCATGTGAACACCACCAGAGACAGCCTGAAAGAAAACAGGAACAGCAGCTGTGAAACTGGGGGGTGAGACAAAACCACATGTTTGTGCCAGATAGCTGCTAGATTAACACAGCCGTAATGTAAAACTTTACCCCCAAATAGAAAATAAGTAAATTTTAACCTTCTTGCAGCTTGTGTGTGCATATATGTTTAATACAACTACATGGGATAACATTGTATTTCAGTGCTATTTATTCAGTAACACTGAAAAGACAACCAGATCAGCACTCTTTATATGTACATGGAGAAAAAACTGAAAATCAGTGATTATCTGCTAGCACATTTGTATGGTGGTTTTGTTGAAATGTTTTGTTTTGTTTTTGTTTTTTGTTTTTCAATAAATCAAGACTACTGAAAAGAACACACCTGGCAACTTTACTGGATCAAATGACCCGTGTGCTGCCATGCATGTGAGTAGAGTACCATCTTAATTTCTAGGGTTAAAGTGAGTCTTGGATGGCAGGTATAGAATCGTAGAACATCCTGTGTTGGAAGGGACCTGCAAGGATCATGAAGGTCCAACTTGTATCGTATAGATGGATCGCAACATTTTGGTATATTTCCTTTTTATTTATAAAGTTTTTTGGTTTTTTTTTTTTTTTTTTTTAATTGTTGAACATGAAGACTTGCTCATGACACAAGGCAGTTTTAAGGGATATTTTGTATTGTTACATATGGCTTTCCTGTCCATCCTTTACGGATTTTCAAAAGTCTGGTGTACTCCTGTATGAAACTGAAGTTTTAATATTTATTTTGTCTCTAAGCACATTTGAAAGGTGTTCTCTAGAATTTCTGTAAGGGTAAATTCAACGTTTACTAGTGACACAGAAGTATAATTTCTGAGGATATCACTTTTTATGTCTTTAAGTCTAAAGAAGTATTCTGTTTTGAATTCATCCAAATGTTTGGGATGCTCCTTTGTCAGCTGGCCACTCCTTTGGATGAGGGACATATTTTTGAATGTTGTGCAGCAGGTTGTGTGAGGAGCCTTTCATAAAGATGCTTATGACAACTGATGTTGCACATATGAAATGCACACTGTACTCATCTGTTATTTTTTTGTTCTTGCGTGTTTGTAAATCAGCCTTTTGGAAACACAACTCATTCCTGCATTGAGGAAACTGTAAGTAGTGAATATATCTTATGTTGAAAGCCTGAGCTTTGAGTATTATGTATATTACTGACAAGTGGCAGGTCCTGTTGCTGTATAAAAGGCAGCTTTTCTAGATATCTGACAGCAGAAGAGTTCTTTGTGAAATCAAGATTATTCAGGGGCTGTTGTTGTGCTGAGTAAAGTATGGCTTTGCAGTGTTTTGAAATTTCAGACTCAAAAGTAGGTCTAAAACTTCAAGGAAAAAATAGTAGAACAGCATGATGAGAATATTTGAGTCTGAAAGATCAGAGCTGTACTTGCAAGTGTCCCAGTAAAGTGTCTTTGTAGAGTGAAGGGGCTTAAGTGGCTGACAGACCTGTGTTGGTGTTTTATACGTCGTGGTTCCTTTTTCAGAGGTTTGGCTTGAGGGCGAGTGTTCATTTTCTTTTGGAGGTAGACTCAGTGTCATTAGGATGACAGATTTGGTATAATGTGTTATATATGGGCACTGATTAGAACTTGCTTCATGAATTGTTCTGGTTTCATTCACTTCAGCAAAAATGTCAACTGTTTAGCCAAGAATCTCACAGTTCTGTGGTAGGTCTGTATTATTATCAGTGGGAAAACTGTCCTTTGTGCATAAAGAGAAATGAATTCTTGAGGAGCAGAAGCTGAGATGATTTGGAGTTGTTTGTAGACTAAAGTGCCTGTGGCTGCAGGGAGCAATCCTGCCTGCACCACACACCTGGCACCATGGTTAATGCTGCCAGCTGTGTGCTGACCTTGGACGCCATGTCTGAACTGGGATTCCTCTGGAAAAGTGCTCAGGAATTCCATAATGGGGATAGTGGCTGTAGCTTGATAATGCTTATTAGTATCAAAGGTCTTATGAAGGAGCTGTGTCTAAGGCTGGAAAACTGGTCATGGTTTTCACATGTTACTGGTGTGGGAGGTGGGAATGTGGTATCTGCTTAAGGTTACAGTGAGTAAGCACAGCCAAAATAGGATTAGAATGCTGGACTTGCTGGTTCAGAGCTGATTCACTGGACTATGAGCCTATTTTAGATTAGTCTTGAACTTTAAATAAATAATTGCTTAAATTAATAAACTTCAGGAGATAAGTAAGCAACTCCAGATAAAAACTGAAGTGTTGAGAATTTATGTTGATATTTTTCTGTTTAAATATTTTTGTTCATCTGTAAAAACTTAAACTAAAATTAGTATTAAGTTCATCCTTTTAGTGCCATTAAAAATAAAGCTTTAAGTGATTGTAATTTCTTTGTTTTAAATTGCAGTGACCATGAACTCAGAGCATTTGCTATGGTTTGAACATCTCTTAGACACAAGTTCTGAATAATGCAAAAGCTCTTTCAATTTCTCTTTTACAGTATTATGCTTACTGCTGTATATTGGGGTTCATTGCCTGCTCGGTATTTCTTCAAATGAGCTTCGAACTCAAAGTTCTCCTCCTGTCCATTGCTGTGACTGTCTACCTCATCATCTTTAATACCCTTCATCACAGAGACTTGAACTTCAATTCCAACAGTACCAGGTGCACTGTAAAGTTTCTTATCCTTTAATGTTTTGTTTAAGGAGGTGTTAGATTTTTTGTGCACTTACTGGAATATTGAAATCTCAAAATCATGTTAGCCAGACACCGCAAACCTTTCTGTAAAGTTAACAACATGGAAATCATATTAGACCATAGCACCATTTTTTTCATTTTTCTTTCCAAAATAAAAAGTGTGTTCTCTGAAAAATTTCTGTAATGAGGCTTCTGAGATCCCTGGAAGGCTTGGATTACATTAAGGACTAGGGAGTAGAAGATTAATATCATAATGAGGTTGATACTCTAAGTTATGAAGAAAAGCCTTGCTAAAAGTCTGATGCTCAAGCTGTGCTTGTGAGACCTTGGTAGTGAATAGGATGGTAAACTCTTCATGTATTTACCTTAATAAGTGCAGGTGTTTTGAAGAAAACCCAACAATTTACCTGATCTAGTTGCAGAAACGGAAAATACTTAAGAAAAATCACATGCAAAGGTTATACTGTTAATTTTTAAGTCTTTCTCAGATTCCTCAGCATAGTCTCATAGCTGAAGATTGGACTAAGTTTATTTTGCAGGAGCTGTGAGCTGTCAGCACACCTTAAAAAATCTTGAGTGAACTTAATCATTCATATGATGGGGATTTAGTTTGCATTTGTAAAAATTAATAGATGTGGTAAGACTGACTTTACTGTGAAGTATGAGTGGTGACTCAGATACAGGTATGATTTAACAGCTGTCTTTGTTTTAGGAATTCAAGTTTTTAATTTATTATTGTCTTTCCTTCCACAAATAAGAAGGCTTCTTTTCCTACCTCAGGGTTTTGTTGGCTGTGTTTTTGTAGGGTGGGTGTGGGGTGGAAGCTGAAACTCAGTCTGGCGGAAATCAAGATGGCTTCACTAAGATAAAGCCATGTTTACTTGAACATCTCACTACAACAGCTACTTACCAAGGTTTCAGCACGCAGTGTGTCCTGATGTGAAATGCATGATTCCATGTATTGGACTGGCTGATAATCCTTTCTGGCTGTTAGGACAGGACCTGTCCCCAGCCAGCCACTGGCACAAACGAACACTGACACTGTGGTGCCAGTCTGAACAGATACCCTCTTCCCCTCACCTCCTACCCCAGCCCTCCATCATGCAGGTTTTCTTAAAGCATCCAGATGACTTTATATTGCTTTCTTATTTTCAGGTTTTTCATCAAAGAGCCAAGGCTAATGACTAATTTATATCTGGTTCTGTTTTACATAACCCTAGTTTTACTTGCAAAACAGGTATGTTTTTAAAACACAATTGTGTAGTTCCTTTGCTTGCAGCAAGTTGATTTAAATAAAATGCAAAAGTGTTCCTTGAAGTTGTGCTTTAAATTAGTATATTTTATCTTTTTTTAATATTCTGGTCTTGCAGATAACATACTTGTAATTAGTTATTGGTAATGCAAAAATTTTTACTGTGAAAGGATGGGAACATTTTTATAGTTTTCAACAGTGTTTGCATCCCAGGCGCGAGAACTTCCTGGTTTTTCAGTTTTGATATATCTGTATTTCTATATCAGTATTCATTCTAAATCAACATAGCAATTAAAGATAAAAATAATCATCATATTATTTAAGTGTCATTTTGGTAAATACATCTGATGGTACCAAATGACATTTTTCTTAGTGGCTGCTTCATGTTTTTCTGACCTTTGCTCTCAAAGCACATTTTTCATAACTATGTAGACTCAAAAAGCCTTGAAGAAACTATTGCTACACTTCTTGAGAAAATTGCCGAATATTTTTCAGTGAGTTATTTTATGGATTTATCCTATTTGGTCTCTTTGCAGATTGACTATTACTGTCGACTGGATTGTCTGTGGAAGAATAAGTTTAAAAAAGAACACGAACAATTTGAAACTATGGAGAATGTTAACAGGCTTTTGCTGGAAAATGTACTTCCAGCACATGTGGCTGCATATTTCATTGGAGAAAAACGAAATGAGGTGTGTTGAGTCTCTCCTATGTGAAAGACAGTAAATTGGACCTCTGTGATATATATATTTATATATAACACATGATGTGAAGAACACAGAGTGTAAACTTCTGCAATCTTTGCCTCTTGTTGGTATTCCAAGACCTTTGTAAACCCAAGAGCCTGTTACCCACATGGCCTCAGAAAAATGCAAACTTTTAGCGTCAGTCCCTGAAATCTGTTTTCAGAACTGGTAGTTCGGCTTCAGGACACAATTAAGTTTGGCAAATATTTAAACAAGATTTACTTCTTTCCAAGGATTGTATTATACCAGACAGCAAGGGTCATAAATTTTAGATGAATTAGTTGAGGAACAGATAGTTATCTTCCAGAGAGAAGTTCATTGATAATGCTTTTGTTTTTTTCAAGAATGCTCATTCTGCCAGCATATCATCAGAGTGAACAATGCTGTGTCTCAGAAGATTGGCAATGTTCAAGTAGATGAAAACCTTGAAGATATCTTTAAGGAATCTCAGCTTTTCCTTAGGCAAATCAACTTTGTTTCTGAAGGAATAAGAGATGTGGCTGATTTCATAGGAAGACTATAATTTGATTACAAACAATTATCATGAGTGTGAGTGTCTGTGGGTGAATGTGGCTGCTGACTATGTGTGGATATTTTGTTTTCCTGTAGGACTGGTACCATCAATCCTACGACTGTGTCTGTGTCATGTTTGCATCGGTACCAGATTTTAAGGTGTTTTACACCGAATGCGATGTCAATAAAGAAGGCCTGGAATGTTTGCGGCTGTTAAATGAAATCATTGCTGATTTTGATGAGGTAATTAAGCTCCTGTCAAAAATGCACTGTATTGCACACTTACTGCAAAATAAATGTTTCACTAGATCTGTGAGCATTAGAGGGGGAAAACCCATGTTTACTCCAAGATAATAGTCTGACTTCAGCCTTGCAATCCTGAAAGATCTATTCCCATCTGGCTGGGATTTTCAAGAACGTCTAATCCATTAGAAGTACAGTTTGAAAGTCCTGAATTTAAGGACTTTATTTCAGTACTTCAGTGCTTTTATTTCTCTCCTGTGAGTGGGTAGAGCAAAACTCTGAAACTAATCCTCAGTACTTAATCTAAACTTCATGTGAGTGATAGTATTGCTAGGGATGTTTAATGCTTTATTGTAGACAGTATAAGATTTCTGGTTAAATACTACACTGAAATATGGTATTAAAGTCTCAAGTTTTTGTTTTCTTTCCATTCAAACAGCTCTTGTTAAAACCTAAATTTAGTGGTGTTGAAAAAATAAAAACAATTGGAAGCACTTATATGGCAGCAGCTGGCCTCAGTGTTACACCAGGCCAGGAGAACAACCAGGTATGTTGGCTCTGAATCTGCCTCAGTAGTCTGTGGGTGCATAGCTTTGTTCAAAGTAACAAAATGTAACATGATAGGAAAGTAAATCATGATGGGTGACTTCCAGAAATGTGCAGAAAGATGACAAAGTATTGTCTCCTGCTGAACTCACTACTTATCTCCCAGTTCCATGTTATTTCCGAAGGAGGTATTAAGTCTGTAATCCCAGCCTACTTTTTACATCTTTCATCTTTGATTCCTATAGTTTAACATTTCTAGATGCATAACAAGATGCATAACAGAAGGGCTCTAACAGTAGGGGAGTTAAAGAACTGGAGCCAAAGAAAAGGCCATCGCAGAATTGGACGGTAGGCTTTTTGTGATACCTGAGAACTGGACAAAAAGAGAATCCTCAAGTGCCACATTAGGTCTGAAACTGTCACCCAGAAGCCTTAACACCAATTTCTCTGGCTCATTTTCAGTATAACAGGTTTGCGTATGACATGAAGATGCATATAGTAATATACCCAAAATATGTAAAATTACAGATGAAACCCTAAAGGACAAACATTAATTTGTTATAAAACTTAATCATATCAGGCTTGTTATATGCTTATAGTCATCCCAGCTGAATTCAATGTAGTTTTAAAAAATCCATTTTGAGTGTTTATTGCACAGCGCAGTTCTGCAGTCACTAGGATGAGTGGTCTCATCCTTACAAACACCCCAGTCACTACTAGTTTTGCTTTGGAATAGCGGCCAGACACGGCCTTCTATGTTGTCATTTGATCATTAATGTGTGTTATGACTTGCACAGGATAGGGAAAGGCAGCACGCTCACATTGGGATTATGGTGGAATATGGAATTGCCCTGATGAGTAAACTAGATGGCATCAACCGACATTCCTTTAACAATTTCCGCCTACGTGTTGGTAAGTTCTGTTTGTGGACAACGTGAACTCCACAGTTCAGACCAATGAGATACGAGGTAGGATGATGTAGATCCAAAGGCAGTATTGTCTGGTCAGCTTTTCAGACAGGCCAAGCTCCTCCATGGATGGGCTTTTCTCATCACTGCGGGCAGCAGTAAGAAGAGTGCAGCTGGATGAATTTGGAGGAAATGAAAGATGCAGATGAAGAGTGAATGCCCTGTTAGTGACTGTTGACTAAAGACAGTATTGTCATTATACAATGCTTATTTCTATATATTAAAAGCAGAAGAGGAAGAATTTTGCTTTGGCATGAACTGTGCCCCAGCTCTTCCTCAGACTTCCCATTTTACAATGAATGAGTCACTTCACATCTCCTGAGCCTCAGTACAAATATTTATAGAATAGTACTAACACGGATTGCTAGAAAGGTGTTGCAGAATTAAGTTTTGGGTTGTTTCTTTTCCCTTGAAGCTACAGCTAATAATGAAGCTGGATTAGCTTCAGTCACATCACTTTCTGCCTCAGTAATGACACCTGTTTGTGTTTCTCCAGGGATCAATCATGGCCCTGTGATTGCTGGTGTGATCGGTGCCCGGAAGCCTCAGTACGATATTTGGGGCAACACTGTTAACGTTGCAAGCCGCATGGAGAGTACAGGGGAACTTGGCAAGATCCAGGTAAACATATGAGCCTTGCAATGTCTAAGGCCTTATTTCTAATTGGTTGTGGAATATTGTTTTAATGTCAATAATCAGAAGAATTTCACAAGAGTTTCAAATTCTTTTCACACAAAGGTCACAGAAGAAACAAGCAAAATATTACAGGAGTTGGGATACTCATGTGAATGTAGGGGACTCATTAATGTCAAAGGCAAGGGAGAACTGAGGACTTACTTTGTTTGCACTGAGACAGCCAAATTCCAAGGCATGGGACTGAACTGAGGCTACAATGAAGTTCAACACAATAGACTTACAACTGCCTCCCTTCTGTGAAGACGTAGAATTTCCCTCCTTATGTGAAGGACTTTATTCTAAAATCACATATATGCTGATCCTATCTCTTCTACATCTCAAGATAAGAGAATTTTTTTTTTAAATAAAGAAGAATTCTTGAGACGTTCCTAGAAGATACACAACCATCAGTCTGAAAAAGACTATTTTTTTCCTGAAATAATTTGAGGATTTACCTGGAATTGCCATGAAGCATTTTCAGTTAGTTCCTTTCCTTACCTGCACTGTGGGAGTCTTAACAGCTCCAGTGACAACACAGCGGATGCACTGTAGGACTCATTAACATGTTAAAACATTCCGTTGCCTCGTTGACACACACCTGCTTACAGTATTGTGTTTGTCCAGACACCTGCAGCGATACTGTGGGCACTTTGTATCCTTCAGCTCTTAATGCTGAACAGACCTCACAGCAGAAGACAGTTGAATAATGGGAAGAGGAATGCAAGGAAACTCAAGTGTATCATATAACTGTGCTGAGCTCTTACGGGAAAAAAACGTGAATTGCACAGTATGGGGTCACTTCACCACCCTTGCTTCCTCCACAGCAGCACCTTGTGTTATGTGTTACGTTTTCAAGACCAAGAGCTGTTCAGAAATAACTTTCATCTAGTTCAGCATGTTTACATTATATTACATGTGCTTCTTTGTATTTCTCTGTATTTAGTATCTGCATTTTGTTCAGTCACATAAGTCTTAAAATTTTTGACGTTAAATTTTAAAAAATACGCAATGGTGAGGAGCGCAGGGGACAGGCTCTGACAGCAGCTGCTGTTGCTTATCCCAGCAGGAATTCTGATTCTGTGCTGTGTTCTTGAAGGCACTTAGGGAAGAAAAAATAATCTGTTCTGAGTTGCTGGGAAGCTGAACAGAATTGCTAAGATAGTATTAGAAACAGTAGCAGATACTGTATAAACAGAACTGTGTCTGTGGTGGGGTTTGTTGTTTGTTTTGGTTAGGTTTTTTTCTGTTATTTCTACATTTTGACTAGCCACTGGCTGGTTTCAACGCCTTTCAAAGGCAATGCAGTTTTTTTCATAAACTGGTTTTGAAGGTTACAAAAGGATGTATGGAAAAAACATATTCATAATGGAAATGTTTCAGCAGAGCCCCAATACTGGAAGTATGAGTAGAGCATTCATAAGATTACTGTGGACTTGGTGCAAATTAGTTTGTAATGTTTTTAAACTGTTAGTGGCTTTTGCTAATTTCTAAATTGGCTTTTTTTTTTTCCTACTGCAATCTCTTAATCTGTTTTCTGTTGGTGGAGATAGACATAACTGGGCACAAGGTGTTGGCCTTACGAAATACTCTTAACTAAAGATGGATTCCCTCTTTCCCCACATACCACATGGAGTAGGGCTGGACAGCACAGTGATTAGTGAGCACTGCACCTGTTTGGTTGAGCCTTACTCTTCTACAAACAGAGCAGCATTTCCTAAAGCTTGTGGGTTTAGTACTAAACCATCCTGGACAAGTGTTTAAGCAGTCCTGTGCATCACTGCTGCTTTCTAATTACTGTGTAATTTCTTTAGAAGGAGAAGTGACTATGTTTCAAGACAGGAACAAATTTAAATATTGTCCAACTGTGGATTAAAAATTGTGCATGCAGCCTTTGTCAATTTTATAGATCAAATCTGTGTGTAGTATGTCTCCAACAGAAAACAGCATGTAAGGAAACCTTAATTTGAGGTTGTCTAGTTCACACATGGGCTCTGCTGAAGAAGAAAGTGTCATACTTGCTGTCGTTAGTGCAAGTCAGTGTTGTAGTTGAATAAACCTTCCAACAGCTTTTGCTACTCTTGTATGTTGTGTAATTGTAGTTACAGGTGCTCAGCAAGCATTTGTTTTGAGATATTTATTGTTTTGTAAGACCATACATGTATCAAAGGCTCCTTTCAGCAGTCTTTGATGTCATGTTAGGTAAAGTGACCATTTGTCTCATGAATCTATTTGGAAAAGTGCATTATGCCTATAAATAGAGCTGGCTCTGAAGAGCTCCTGTTCACAGAAGTAGTAGACTGTAGATGTAAGTTATCTATGAAAGAACATTTGCTGTCTGTAACAGCATTTTGAAATGCTTTTGTTTACATGATGTTGCCTGTCAGGCTGGTAATTTGTTTGAGTGTAACTTCAACTCAGCCTCATTTGCAGAAGTGGCAGGAAGAGCTGCAGCTTCCAAAGGGGAAGGAGTTGGGTTTTGTTGCAGGTTTAAAAGGACTGCTCGCTTGGTGTGCTGTGCACAGCCTTCTAGGGGAAGTTAGAAACTGTATGTAATGAAAGAGGATGACTAATTTCTCACCAGAACTGGAACTGTACAATATGAAAGCTATACTCAACCACAGAAAAAGTTCAATTTAACAAGAAACTGTATTGAAGTAATTGTTTTCAGCAGTCTGAAAGTGAACTGTGAAACTTAGCATTGAGGAAACAATCTTGGTAAAAAGTCTTTCTTGCAGCATTATTTGTTTTTTCTTAAATGGAAAAAATGGCACTGTATCTAACTTGAAGAGCTAATAACATCTGGAACTAGTAATCTGTTTTAAAGAACAAACTTTTGTTTTTACCATGAAATAAAAGACTTGCTGAAACATGTCTGGTTTTGCAATTACTTTGATGAAGATAGCCATGGAAAGGAAGCATACTTTTTGTAATCCTGCAGAATTAATGCACTGTTTTTACTCATAAACTGAACTTGGTATTTATATTTTTTAAAAATGTTGCCACTCAAAAATGCTTAGAGTGACATCCATGTGCTCCACAGCTGATTAGAAATGTCAACACTTCTGTCATTGGCAGCCATCACCTGCACAATCTAAAAGGTGAGTGGTGGGCAATGAGATGCTTATGGAGGGAGCCAGTAAGGATTTGGGCTGGCACAGTTGCCATGCATCTTGTCTTTTTCTTGGAGCATGAAAATGATTTACGTATTAATGGAAAAATTCATTCCCTTGAGTAATATTTCAACTGCATTTACCTAGAACTGAAAAAATTCCAGTGGTGACTATTAAAAACTCTTCTGGGACAATTGAAACTACTGGAGAAAAACCCAGGTTGTCAGTTAAAACTTTCTGGAATGTATTTTAGTAATTGTGAAAGTTTAAAAACAAATAAATGTTTCTGCAGCATTTTTAGAGAGGAAGGGAGGAAGGAAGCAAGGATGATGTTGGCCACAAGACTGAGGGGAGAGGGTGGAATTCACAATGCTGTTTGGCCTGAAAGTTACTTCTTAGTTCAGTTCCCTGCCACTGCACACAGCAGTGATGGCAGAGCAGATGGAACTGGAACACTACAGCTCATTCCTCTTGAGTCCAGGGTTGTGCTGGAATCATGGATTAAAGAAAAGCAACATTGAAAAACAATAGAGCTTGACTGTGGTAGAAGCCATTTGCAGCACTGTGTGATGGTGTGATAGTAAGTGAGGAGTGTGGGGAAAAGTCTATTTGGATGAGCCACTGGCTCCACCAGTACCCCTGTGCTGTTGGTCTGCAGCTTTGGTGAACAGGGAAATGCCTTTTAGTGTGAAGAGGCTTCTCAACACATGCTCTGTTCTGATAAGCAAGCCTAAAATTATTACCCAGACAGTGTCTGGTAATACCTCTGCCTACTATGAAGAACTGTCTGTCTGAGTGTCTCAGAGATGACTGTAATACATCCATGGGTATTTTCACTTGCTGACAGCAAGGTCTCACTTCTGGTCATGGGTGTCTGAGGTTGCCTTCCAGTTTTAGGATACTATGAGCAGACAGCAACGTTTCTCTATGAGGAGACTCATCAACATTCAAAGTCTCACAAAGCTGAGCTTTTGTTAATTCATTACACTGCATTGGTTTTATATAAAAAGTTTATTTCTTTTCCTCATGTTCATGAGAGTTGCACAGTAACTTTAAAAAGGGGAAGTTGCATGTTCAGATAGTAATGATGTGTGCACTAACCAGACTCAGAGTCTCTACATTGCTTCTAGAAACTTTTGGTTGAGTCCCTGCACCGTATATAGGCACATTTTCATTATGCTTTGACTTTTCCAGATACTTGGTGATCTAGGAAAACTTAAATGCAGCAGAGGAGCTTAAAAATAATAGAGAATGCAAAAAGAATAATTTAGCGCATTTACGTAGCAGAAGTAACTAATACAAACCCTTCAAAAACTATCAGTTCCAAATTTAATAAACAAAAGTAGTTTAACACACAATATACACACATGGTGAATGCACCTGAAGGACATTTACCTGGTTCTTAAACAGAATCAAACAAACAGCTGTAAACGGAAGAGAATCTTCATCCCGTAACTGCACCACACTCATTTTCAGGGACAGTGATGGTCTTTTTAGGCTCTTCAAAGTCTGAAAGTTTACAACAGACAGCAGGTCACTGACCACAGAATGCTGAATGGAAGACATGCATATACAGCAGAGCACACCTCATGTCACTTGCTATTTGTGCAGATAGCCCTGTATTAGCTGTATGTTCTGCACCAGTCCCAAAAAATCATGTTTCAGTTGGTTCTGTCACAAAGCCTCTGTGCAGTGTTATGGAAAACGCTCAATAATTTTGAAATTGAAATTTCTTGAGCAGTTTCCTTGAAAATAGGAGTAAGTTCCTGAACTAATGCTGCTCTTTCAGTTAAGATGTTACTTAATGAAAACTTTCATAAACCGTAGATTGAGTAAATTTGTTGTGTGAATTATACTTGTTGAAATTCTTCCCTGCCTACTCCAGCTCTGTACACTTTTGCTGTGCCTGTACTACAGAGGGGAGGTCTGAGTCTGGCACGGAGACTCCATTGGCCAGACTCCCTAATCCAGCAAAGGCAGCCACTACTTTTGGCCGGATGAGGTGAGTTGAACACATGCTGTCAACTTATGAAGCACAACAGCTGGCCAAAGTAAGCAAAAGGAGTGTACAGCCAAAAGGCTGGAGAAGAAGGAATCATGGTATTCTCATTTTAGCAAGTGAGGAATTTTAACTCCTCTGTTGCAGCTTCATGCTAAATGGAAAAACTAAAATTGAATGAATTGCCAAGATTTAAAATTTGGCAGTGCTGTAAGATGGATTGCAAAGTAACCATGTAGCTGAACCAAAGTTCCATACGTACAAAATACTAATTTTGGACTGAGACCAAAGGCAGCAACTTTCCATTTGAAACAGAATTTGAAAAGGAGAGAAGTACTGAAAATGGGAACACTACTGCAAGTTCTACCATAAGCCAGTCTAAGGATTTGCAGATGTGGTGTTGTTGCAGCTGAACAGATGCTATAGTATGTTTTTGTATACTCACCTTCTGTCAAATCTACCCAGCTGTCTTCTGTCTCAGGCAGGGGAACTGAGATTCCCATTGCTTTCCGGATTCCATAGGTACTGACAATATCACCTGGAGTCACTTGCTGGGCAAGTTCTTTCAGGTTATTGGTTACTCTCTCGGCTGGGAAAGATAAGAGGATGTGTTTATATGCTATATATAAATACAAAATTGCTGAATCACCCTGCAAACAGTTTAATTATTTAAGTACAAAGGGAACTATGTTAAATAATGTTTCTGCACCAAAGAGCTGTGTTGTGCTGCATGCAGCTATGTGAGACATCCTGGGAACCAAAAGTGACTGTTAACAAGAACAGGAGGAATGAAACAGCTGCTGCCCAAGGCTTGCTGCCATCAAGAAACACCAGGAGTTAAAGAGTAAGTTAACGAAACTTGGGCTATGCTTGCAGCAACTGGGAGAAGGCTGGTGGCACGCACACAGCACTGATGTTAGTAATAGCTGGATTTTGGGATTCAGCACGGAGCTTTGGATGTAAACTAGAAAGCCTGTTCTTGTTGCTACAAATGTAGTTTTTCCTCAAGAAGGAAGATGTAAGTAGTGAGACTTAGTATCTGATCTGGTTTAGACTTGGTGTAATACCAACTTGGTCATACTTCTTCAATAA
Source organism: Dasyornis broadbenti (assembly GCA_013397935.1). Lineage (NCBI taxonomy): Eukaryota > Metazoa > Chordata > Aves > Passeriformes > Dasyornithidae > Dasyornis > Dasyornis broadbenti. The sequence continues at coordinate 2,380,827 of VZRN01004661.1, read as the reverse complement.
TGGGGAATTTACCTAATCACATCAATGTGGTTTAGTTTAGAACATGAGTAGTGTTGCACAAGTCAGTTTTACTTGCAAAACACTCACTCTCTGCACAGTCTCTTGTCTTAGAGGGTTACCATTAACACAAGCTGTGTAATTTAACTGACCTGTAAGACAAGAAGCTTTGCTCAAATAACTACAGAATGTATTTAGACTGGCATTAATTAGTGTAACATAACAGACTGATAGTTAGATGCAACCTGGACCAAAGCTAGCTGTGCAATAAGAACTTGGTAAAAGTAAAGCAACCCTTATTCAAAGGCACTGCAAAACTCATGGAGTTCTAGGTATTTGGCTATTGTCTGCCCCTGGCATAGAGAAGCTCCAATCAGTTCTAGGGACATTTAGGAATAAAGAAGAAATACTTGCAATTACTGTTCAAAATTTTCATCTGGGTTTACATCCAAAAAAATTTAAATTAATCTTCTAGGCCTAACAGGGTGTGTCTGCACTGTAGCCTTTCAGCTTTTTTCTGTCTTGGAGTTGATAGCAGCTGGGACTTGATCAATTCTACAAGACTGATCATAAAAAGTATATTTACCCAAATGCATTTCTCTGTAGGATGGACCCAGAAGACAAATCATGTTAGGGGGTGGTTTTGTACTCAGTCGTTCATTTTGAGCATCCTGGAGTTCTCTGAGCAGCTTTGTTGTTTCATCAAGTTTCCTCTGGAAGATTTCAGCCTCTGTTTAAAGAGAAAAAAGTCCTGAGTAGTAAGATCTAAGTAAAGTCTATTTACTTACTTTATGATATAAAATATTGTAAGGGTCTGAGAAACTGAAAGAGTTACAGACATATATCTGAAGTATGACTACCAAGAAGACTCACCCTCAGAATCAAACTCTTCTATAGGCATACCAAAATTTGTAACTGCTTTTAGAGCTGTAAGTCTGTCACTATTAGCAGTGTCCAACCTGGCAGAAATGTCAATTTCCATAATCTGAAAAAAAAAATCAGCAAATAATAATTTAGGTAATACTTAGCTCAGCCAGAAACAACAAAGTTGTCTGGGGAAGATCAGAATACAAGGTTAGTCTGCTCTACAAAAACACAGCGAACAAACAGAGGGAAAGCCGAAAAGACACCCTGTGAAACTTACTGTTCTACAGCTACTCTGTTTACTATACTATTTCATACTCAAATAGAAAATGGCATCTGCAAAACCACTGGGGACATGCATAAATTATGTAGTAACTTAAGACCAGCATCCCAATTAAAAAACAATTAAATTCCTTCAGCTCACCTAAAGGAGATTCTATCAAAGAGCTGAGGCCAAAATTCAAGGGATCTGGGCAGTGGCTGCAGATGAAGAGATGTTTCAGGAGAGCAGCCCTGGCCCTAGAACTGCTTTCTCTCATTGAGCAAAGTTTGGGTGGAATGACAAGATCTATAAAGTATTGCCTATAGGTGCACAAAGTGAGAACTTCTCAAAGACTGCTGCATATCATGTGGCATCTTACATCTACATTACAAGTTCATGTTAAACCAAACCAGATTAAGATAGAAACAAAGCTATAGCTCCCAACAATCTCAATCAAAAATATATAAACATTTTCCTCCAGTTCTCTTGACATTTATTTAAGACAATGTTTTGGAGAATCTTACTCTCCTCATGCCTGCAAAGGGATACGCCATTTTCACAAGTCATAGTGTGTATTTACAGCTTGTCAAAGTCTCAGTGTGGCTGTACAGGCCTGAGAGTTGTAGTCAATTTTGGATCTGTAAGCTTGGACAGGTTCATTGGAGTAGTTAATTAATAGAGAAAAATTTTACCTTTACATCTTTCATTGCATCACTTCTTTCCTGTGGACCTTCAGCTTCCTCCAATGGCTTAATGAAGAAAGGATTTTTAAAGAAGGCATTAAAATTACTCTTTTAAATTCAAAGTAAAAATCTTACAAAATGCAGTATTTTTAAAGGGAGGTAAATATGCAACGTCATAATGTGCTTCCACGGTAAAGCAAGTTATAATGCAGCTATTTTTTTAGGCTCTTGGAATATTAAGGTTTACTAAACTACATTTTTTTCAGCTCAGGCTTTATTTCTCTTTGCAAAGTTCACAGTGATGTCACATCAGAGACTATTTACTGGGGTGCAGGAAGAAGAGGAAGGGTGGTTATTAGAGGCTGAAATGTTTTCTGTTTCTGTATGTAATTTTATTTCTCTTAATACTGCCAAGAATAAGTGGCCAAACCCTGTCAGTCAGTGCCACTACTGGGCACTAGAAAAGAGCTAAATATGTAATGCTAAGGAAAAGTGTGAACTGAGAGAAAAAGGTGATATTGGTCCATGAACTATTTCTAGTATTAATTTAGGTAGTATTTGACCCTTTAGTAAAAGGCTACAATCTGTTTATTTCAATAGTTTGCACTGATTTGAAACTCAAAGCAACACTTTTAGTTAACAGGAACAGTTCTGAGGAGATTCTCAAATAATTCCTGGATTGTCAATTAATACTGTCAAATGAGCCCCTTTGATTCCAGTTATGTTCAGCACAGACAGGACTGGAATCTGCTAGAATTTGAAGAGTTGCTGTTCAGTATTTTTACATAGAACATATTTGAGTTTAAAAGCACTGCACCAAGTAAAGGGAAAAACTACATATTAATTCTCCTGAACTAAACAGTGGCTGCTAGGAAGGTCATAAACTTTTAATGGAAAAGAAGAAAGCCTGTCAATGATCACCTCATTTTTAAAGAACTGCTTATTGGTCTTGGAACAGGAGTTAGTGATAATGGGAATGAAACAATGGACAAAGAATGGGTGATTGTATATCTATCTACAATGTGGTGTTAATATTCACATTTCACTAATTAACAATAGAATAATCCCTTTCTAGAAAATCCTGCCACTGGAGGCAAAGCTCAATCTTCACTTTTCAATTCTACCAGTTAAAAGGAAGCCCATCAATAGGATCAGCATCATCTTTCCCTTGCTTTAAAGCTTGTGTGCTAAAACCAAAGAACAGATAGTAAACAGATCCACTCTTACCATTTCTAGTTCTCTGAGAGCTCTAGAATGTCCTCCTTTAGTTAGAACGTCAAGCAAACTATCAGCCAGTAAGAGAGGATAATCCTGGGATTTCATAAAATAATCTTGAATACTAAAAGAATAAAGATAGTTAAGGTAACTACTTTCATATCAAACATTTAATGTAAAAACGTTACGTAAAGTCAAACCAATACGTACAGCACAGAAAACGCAAAAAGTAGCACAGGGTCTGATGTAAATGGCTTGCTTAATTTAATCATGCATGCCTTCTGTAGCTGAGGAACCCACTCTGAATGGAACACTGGAAAACTGAACTGCCTCAGGCAGCTGCATCTACACGAAAGCAAAGCTGCATAGGCACTTCACGTTTACACTATATTAAAGTATTCCCACATTTCCTATGAATTTATATCATTGTGCCTGTTCCTGGTGAAATTCTCATAAAACAAAGGGGCTTTGAAATTTTATAATCAGGAATAATAAACCAATAAGAATTAATTACTTTTATAAAGCTGTATCTCATTCAAAGAAGTAATTAATGTTAAAAAAAATCAAGTTTGTATAAACATTTGTACAACTCAACCTTTTTTTGGCTTTCAACACAAGTCCTTCAGTTAGTTATAAACACATCTAAGTTTAGACAGTGTGTTCCTAGGGATCAGCAGCATCAAAATTCTTCCATCTTGGCTCATTTCACTTTAGAGGCAGGCTCTTCTATTAAAGTATTTGTTTCTTAAACAAACAAAACCCTGTGAGCTACAAAGACAGCAGTGCCATCACTCCACAGCACAGACAGCCCATCCTGCAGAGAGCTGCACATAACTGCCTCTGTCCATGTAAGCTGTACTATACACCCTGGTTGCTGGATTACCTGCAAGATCCTTGGTTAGAGTCTTCCCCATATGTCGAGTAGATTAAGTCAGAATCTTCTTTGCTTATGTTGGCAAATGTCGAATCATATGTTGGTGCATAGGAACTAAAGGGTCCATAATTCAAGTATGTCACTAATGAATAACAACAGTATTAATTATTACCCTGCTTTTCAAGCATCAGACAGAAATGAGAGAGGGCTGAAAATAATCCCCAAAAAGAAACTTCAAAGGAATGTATTTCTTAAGGTGAAAACAAGCCTTCATAGAACACCATCTGTTCCCAATGTAACAACTTTTAGTAACATCTAAATCAAAAGCATTTGTATTTGCAAATATGTCATTAACACCACAGTGTGCCTTAGCACAACATGAACAGTCTGATGCTGGAAACATGTTCTCAGGTTCCCCTCCTGCTCTTTTAAAGCTACCAAAAACCTTTCTCTATCTGGTAGTTTTTCTTATTAAGAAAAGTAAATATCTCACCCCTTTTATATGTGTAAATTAAGCTGGACTCTGTGATGTGCTATCTAATTGTGTGACAAAGAATCATAAAATGGTTTGGGTTGGAAGGGACCTTAAAGATCATCTAGTTCCAACCATCCTGCCATGGGCAGGGACATGTAATAATGTGCTTTAGAAATCCTTAGTTCCAAATTTGTGTGCTAGTAATAAGAACAACACACTTTGTTTATATAAGAAAAAGGATTTGTATTTTTTAAAAAATCAGCACTTACCTGGAGTAACCTTGTTTCTTTTATCTTCTTTGAACCCTTGTAACGTATTAACTCCTGACTGAAGTCTTCCTGCTGTCATTCCCAGCTTTACAGGGCAGTAACCTGGTTCTACAATAGGATACATCAAAATACAGAAACAGAGAAGGCATAGGAAGATGTTTAAATTCATTTAATACTCATAGCTAAAAACTCAGAAAAAACAGGACATGACTCTCAAAGTGTGCTTTCCTATCCAAATGCTTTACACAAACTGATCTGGGACCCAGACAGTTCCCAATTCTGAAACCTCTGTGACTCTGTACATGGACCAGAATTAAGAGAATCCCAAGAAATTCTCCAGCAGCGAAAGTTTTCTTTTGCACCAACAGATGACACAAAAGAGAGAAGCAGCAGCACTGAGGGCTCCCACCAGCTGCTCCCAACAACAGCCACAGCTGAGGCCCATCTACGTGATCCCTCAGCTGACGCTTTTCCAATCCAGATCTTTATCAGACTGGAAAGAGGCATTCAGTTCTCGGGCAGGACTGATCCATCTACCCCTGCAAAGAAGCAGCAGACCAGGTAAGTGGAAGTAGCTTGTTACCTGAACCATACCAACTTACCTCCTGCAGCAAGGTCAACTGGATTAAGAAGGCCCAGAGTCGTTGTACCATCTGGTTTTCTTCTTTCAAATTCACACTGAAATAAGATCAGACTATTTTAATTTACATAGTAGCTGAAATTCTTGGTCCTGAAACTAATGAAAACATTCAGTGAAACTGTCCTATCTGCAGAAGTAAGAAAGGAAATTAGTTGCTCAGAAGTGAGTGCTGCTCTTAATTGTTACTTTCACTAGATAACTTTATTATTGGTATAGGCACAAGGAATTAAGATATTATGATAAACATTAATGTTTCTGCAGAGGCTGAAAAACAAAAAATGTAGAAAATGAAACAAACATAGTACTACCAAACTGAGTTCCTTCTCTTGTAACCTTAATAATCTTTGATCAGGTATGTGTCTGTTTCAGAATGATGAGATTTTTGCAGGTCAGATGTATTTTCTTCAGCTTTCTACTATTCATCTTTTTCTATTACTTTATTGAAAATTTGTGAAAATTAAACTCATCTTGCTCTGCTGATGAAATTTAGCATGCATTCAAATAGTGCCTTTGTTTTTAACCTTATGATGTTAGACAGATGATCAACAATGTAAAATGGTGTATGCTGCAGTAAAGGCAGATGTGGATTTTCAACTGGTGCAAGATGCCCAGGAAGCCTGATTTATCAAAAAGGGAACGGAGATACCAAATACCCCAATATTTACCTGGCTGTTTGCAAGACGCCTGGTTAACTTGCCTCCGGATTCCCTAACAATCCGATCAATCTGCTCTTGTTCCCTTTCCAAGCTATTGCTTCGTAATTTGTCTTCAAGCAGGTCTTTGTCCTTCCTGTGAATATACCCACACAACTTAGTGACTAGCTCGAACACCAATGGGCTAAATACCACAAAAGGATACTGTGACAATATTGTTTTAGCTAACTCTGCAACTGGTTTTGTAGACAAAACTAAGAACAACAAAAAAAAATGCTATCGAATATAACTGTATTTAATACAGCTGGGAAGGCACGTGACAAAGGTTTACATGAGCAAATGTTATATTAGTAACTGTAATGGTCTCTGACTAAAGGTCTCCCACAAAACTAGGACACTTTTGGTATATTATATCCTCTTTATTTTAGCATCCAGTATTTATCTAACTAAATACTTACTATCTTCATATCTGCTACTTCTAGATGTGAATAGCTATTTAAGGAAGTACACTTTCTGTAGCTAGGCAGCTGTATGTTTCAAAAACAACTACTATGTAAACAAACAAAAAAGTAGCTGAAATCGACTACATAGCTTTTTGTAACAAAATGTTTAAAAGCTCACGTTTGCGAGCTTTCTTCAAAGTTGTACTCATTCTGTGAAATGGACAGTAAAACAGAAAAACAACTGAAGGACTGGAATTCATACGCAGTATAAAGTTACCCACATGCAAAAATGATGGTATCATAAATGATTCTAAACTTATTTATTTTAAATATATGAGGATGCTTTATGTACATGTTGATCCCTTGAGATGAAAATGTCTTTGTGTATAAACAGTACCAGAAGGAGAGAAACCTACATCAACTGGTCCCTAAGTCATCTTGTTTCAATAGCATTTAAAAGGTGTATCCTATAATTAATTACGCAGATAATACTTCACTTTTTGTGTTCTTTGCTAGGTGTTTTGAATGCTTTGGTGTCACCATCCATAGGTTCTCCTCTGTCTTTCCCAGGACCATTTTCATCTTCCCCGGCTTGCTGCAGTTCTGTCTTGTCCTTCTGCTTCCTTGTCTTCTGCAGGTCTGCCATGAATTCTATACTTTGTTTCAGGCTCTGAATTCTTTCCTAAATAACAAAAGAATTCTTTTATTTGCTACTTCAGTGAATCATTTTGTAACCTGTCCACAGAGGTTGATTTTATTTCAGTTCTCTCTTTCCTACTAGCAAACACAAACACAGTCCAGAAAGAGAAATACTAAATGCAACTATTTCTACAATGACTGATCCTGCAGCAGTACTAAAACAATGTACTATATATATTCCAATATACAAGCATTTGACAAATATCAAGCAAGTTTTTATTAATTTTCATGAAATCCCTGTAAAAGGGAATAAAGACGGATCAAAAAAAGATGCAGCATCCTTTTTAATATTTTGGTATGTATTTCTTGTTACCTGGCTAAGTATCTTCATCCCTGAGTGCAGAAGTTTTTTTGCAGCTTTGTAGTAAATGGTGTCTGGTTTGTTGTAAATCATTGCGTTAGTACACATCAGTTTGAAGTTATCCTGTATAAACATTAATCATTTTGGAATGAAAGTTAATTTTATAGTGTATTATACTGATATTGTTGCAAATGCAGTGTCTTGAGCTTTAGGGAAAATAACTTTAAAGAACATTTTAAATGAATGAAGAAAACTTTTAAAAATGTAAACAGGAATAAGTATGTAACTCAGTTTTAAGACTTGAATCTTTCAGCCCAACAAACATCCTGAAAGTATTCTTAAGTGTTCGCTATTTGTAGTTTTTAAAGTTTTAAAGGAAGCCCTCTTAGTTACAACCATCCACCTCCTAACCAAACAGCAGTCATTAAAAAAAACAAAGTGAAGCAACATAACAAAGACAACGAAAAACTGCAGTTCAAAGCTGAATTATTACAAAGAATACACCAAAGTTCTAGTTACAATGAAAAAATGCACACTGGTTTGAATTTCAACTGAGCCAGAAACTGCACTTCTACACTCACTGCAGAGCCTCTACAGGTGGATATGTTTTATGACATTCTCATCTACTTACAAAGTTAAAATTAAAAACTAAGTAGAAACAGCTGTAACAACAGGGATTGTTCTTCTAAAGTTTTGGAGATCTAAAGAAGAATATGCAAGAAAATACAACAAATATTATTAACTAACGTCTGCCTAATTGTTAATTACACACAAATTACACCTCTCAGGTCCTCATTTAGCCCAGTAAAGAACTAGAGAGTATTTCTGATGAAGAAAATGAAACAAAGCTAGGCCCCACATCTTTTAAAAGCTTTTGGATACTTTCAAAACAGGCCTTTGAATCCATTAGATACACTCCAGCACCAGCATAAGTGGTTGCTGTCAACAGGACCAAGCTCATTGTGCCTTTACTTGTTGATCCACATGACTACATCAGCCTGGAAGAAGTAATGGACAGGCAATGCCAATGAATTTACCACTCCTTTGTTTTTGGAGAGGCAATACATTACACAAAAAGAGCAGTGTGACAGAAATGCTAACATTTTAATTCTCAAGTAAAGATCTATAATGACAGGCTGAAGGACAAACTGACAAGTTCCATGTAATCCTGCACAAAACTTGAAAGCACCTGCATCTTTTTGAGATGCACATTTACAAACCAGAAGTGTTTTCTCTTTTACTGTCAGAACTTACTTGCTCAAAAAACTCAAGAAATATTTCTTGAGGCAGAAGTACTGGTTCTTTTTGGCATCTTTATAGTCTCATAAAGTACCAGACTTCAAGTCAATTGAGCACAATACATGTCTGTAGTCAAAACAAAACCCAAAGCATTACCTTTAATTCTTCTATGGACTGGTACCCATTGTTCTTGATCTTCTCTTTCATGGTACTAAAATCCATTGGGTTTTTAATGATCATGGAATAGCCAGGGGCAATAAAGTCAGTCACAGGAAATGAAAAGAAAGAACTTGGATCCTTTCTGTTAAGAAATGAAAGACAGTTTTTTATGTTTCAACTTATAACAAAGAACATACTGAGTTTGGAATTAAATAGAAAGGAAAGAACTAAGCTGAAAAGGAATCAGAACTATAAAGACAGAAATAGCTTGTGTCAGCATAATCCTTCAAGGTTGAAAGGATCTCATATGCAAACCCATATAGCAAAAAAGTGCTACAAATGTATTTTAGAAGTTATTTCTATATTTTGATAACTACCTGTGCTTCCAAGAAGATTAAAAAAACCCAAAATTTTTTTTAAGGTTTTGGATTTTAATGAAGGGGTTTTATCTATATTGTAATTAATTAAAAATAAAATAAATGTACATCATAAGAATATTCTTGCCATTTATTGATTACTCTGAAATTATCAGAGGGAAGAGATAGGGTTCAAAATCAATAGTGCTGCTTCTTTTCGTATGCATGGAAAGAGAGCCAAAACCAACATAAGCATTTTTTTTTTGATAGTTTAATTTTCTGAAACTGAGAGCACATGTAGGTCTTGAAAACTTAAGGATAAGAGAAAACTTGCCAACAAAGTTTCAAGCTCAGTCGGGTGAGACAAGTAAAGATCTTTCAACCACTCTTGTACAAGACACTCTTAAAGTCAAGAAAGATTGTCTTAAATAACAGACTACTTGAAAAAAACTGCAGACTTGATTGTTTTAATCAAAAGGCATTTGGTTAATAAGACAGTAGGAGTTTTCAAGTGTATACTTCTTTTTTATAGTAAATAATGCTAAAATAGGAGAACTCAAGGTAAAAGAAGCTTTGGCAAGTTGATTATAAACTCTTGTGCCTTCCTTTCAAAACGTTCCTCTAAAGAAAGCATCACATTACTGGAAAGTTGTCCTGGTTTTGAAAGATTTTCAAAACTACTACGAAATTGAAACTGGAGGTGTTTATAGGAAGACTAAGCTGAAGAGAAGTTCTAAGCACACGTCCTTAAACTAGCGTTTTCATTCCTAAAATAGCCCTCTCGGCAATATATTTACCAATCATATTTTCATTCGGCTTTGTAAGTGCCCCTTCCCTTACTGTATGTTATTTTCATTTCACAGCTCTGCAAGCCTGGAGCACAGACATTACCTCTGCAGCTGTCTCATGAGCTGATTCAGAGCTTCCTGAAGCGGTGTCTGCTCCACCTCTAGACCAAAAACAAGGCGGGGGAGAAAGGGTGTGAGACAGAACAGACTGCAAGAGGTATTAAACTTCCAAGATATCAGAAATCAACTAAACAAAACTGATGCACCTTGAGAATTCAATATGAAAGAAAAGAATACGATGGCAAACCCAACAATACATATAGGCGGTCTACTTTTCTCACTGTCCTTATTTGATATTCTGCTCACTGTGACAGAAGCACCAGGTACCACTCTGAAAAAGAAGTCTACAGCAATCTAATTCCAAACTTTTCTATAGGATGGAGAAAAACATTGAGATGGCAAAAAATGTCAAGTCGCTTGCTATAGAAACAAAGAACAAAAAAACAGGAGTCAATTACAGAAAACGCTATTAGCAGAAGAAATTTCTTTTTTTGCCCTACCTTCTTGCTTTGACAAAGTGCTTGTCAGTGGCTTCTCTGGTGACAAGTCCATTCTGACAGGGGTCTGACATTTCATTTCCTGTTCTCCCTCACTGTCTCCATGGTCTCGATCTCGTTTCTTTTTATCCTCCTGGAAAGATTGTTATGGAAATGTGAGAGCACCTGCAAACCCTGCATTATTACTGCACATACTGCTCTCTAGATTTTTCAAAACAACCTCACAAAGTCTAAAAAATAAGAATTGTTTGTGTTTAAAAATTCTGTATTCTTTATGTACTGTCTCCATCTGCTGGACACTGAAATAATTCAGCCATACAATACAATGTATCACTGAATTATCTTTTAGAAAATATGACAGCTATCTGGTGTGTCTTTAAAAATGGGATGTGAATGCCTCGTACACCGAGTTTGAATGTATTCCAGTTTAAGGATACATTACTGTCATATCTGCTGGCACATTGGTGTGAAATCTAGAGAAAGTCAAAATACCTTTCTTGTTAAAATGCAGTAGCATGAACACATACCTTAACTTTTCTCTTTCTTTTCTCCTTTTCTTCTCCAGGAACTTGTTTTTCTCCTTTCTTTCTCTTTTTCCTTTTTCTGTCCTTGTGTTTTTCATGTTCAGATTTGTCTTCGTAGAGGCTGGAATCAAGTCCTGCATTTCCAGTGGAGAGTTCAGCAACTTCATTCCCTCCAACTTTCAGCACCAGCTTCAGTGGTTTTTCTACGTATTCTTAATCAGCAGAGAAACAAGCTATGTGAGCACCAAAGAAAACACACTCCCGTTCTCAGTAACCCCGCGCGATCCCTCCGCTGCCTCTGGCTTCTTCCAGAGGCTGTCACCGCACCATTTCATTTCCAGACCTGCAGCTGCTTCTCCCCCAGCGCAGAGCCGAGCCCGCCGCCCATCTCCCCATCTCAGGCCCGCCGGTGGAGCGAGGGCCCCGCAGCCTCAGCCCGGACCGTTCAAACCTCCCCGGCGTTGGGCCCGGTGGGGCGTGGCGGACGCTGCTGGGGGCTTGAGGGACCGCGTCCGCTTTGGGCCGCGCTGCCCGGCGGCCTCTGCTCGCCCGCCCACCCCCGTAGGGACCCACCCTCGTAGGGATGTTTGTCCGACTTGTGCTTCTTGTGCTTCTTCCCCATAGCCCCGGCCCGTCCGGGAGAGGCCGCGCTGTTGAGGCGGAGCCCGGCCCAGCGCCGCGCGGCCCAGCAGCAGGCGATGGCGGCCGCGCGGCGCCCCCTGGCGGGTTGGAGGTCTGGCGCAGGCGCAGTGAGGGCGGATGTGTGGCGGCAGGGCTGAGTAGCGGCGGAGTCCGCGATGCTTGGTTCGCGATCCCTGATCCACTCCTCGCCTGTAAGCGGCGAGCTGGGGGCATTTTCCCTTGGGAGCAGCCCCCTCCGCTCCCTGCGCAGCGTCGCCTCTCCAGAGCCCTCACAACGTCTTACCGAATCATAGAATCTTCAAGGTTGGAAGAGACCTTTAAATTCAAGTCCCCCTGTCAAGCCAGCACTACCGCTGTAACCCCTAAACCGCATCAGCCAGCGCCAGATCCACGCACCTCTTGAACACTGCTGGGGATGGTGACTCCGCCACCTCCCTGGGCAGTCTGTTCCAATGCCTGACGACCCGAAAACTGCAATTTTCCCCCCTAGTATCTAATCTGAATCTGCCCTGTCCTGCGTCTGCCCCCAGCCTCCTGCGCCCTCTCCCCTCATGCAGCCGCGGGCAGCTCCTCGCTGCTCCCTTGGCGGTGCCCCTTGCACCCAGCCTGAGGCGGGCTGTGCCTGCATCCCGATCTCTCTTATCCCACCCTTGGGTCCCCAGGCTAGTGCAGCGTTTCAGGGACTTCGGCAGGATTCATGGAGTCACAGAATCAGTGGGGCTGCAAAAGACCTCTGCGGTCATCGAGTTCAGCTTGTAACTGATCCCCACAGTGTTAATCAGACCCTGACACTGAGTGCCACGTCCAGTCTTTCCTTAAACATCCCCAAAAACGGTGACTCTGCCACCTGAGCGCTCAGCCTGAGTCGTGGTGTGTTCGCAGAACCCGGTGCTACAGAATGTCCCCTGCCATGACTCTAAGTGCCAGGGGCAGCAGAAGGGGTGCTGGGGCAGCCTGTCCTCCTGACAGCAGAGTTTAAAGAGCCCCCGGCTGGATGCTGTGAGTGTTGCTGGCTCCTTGGCTGTGGTGTGGCTGTGACTTGGCTGCTGCTGCCGGTCGGGCACGTCGGGCAGAGCTCCAGTTCGTCGCAGATCCTCAGTCCAGGACAAAGGCTGCTAACCGTGGTTTGCTGTTCCCGGAATCTGAGAATCTGCCCAAATTCGTACCAGTGAGAAGAGCAGAGGATGTGCCTACCCGAGGAAAGGTTGGCAGAGGTGTGTAGAGTCTGTGCCCATCCAAGGGACAGGTCTCTCCTGTGCCCTGGCAAACAGCAGTGATGATTGTGCCTGTCCTGCACAAGCTGGGACAGGCTCAGCCTTGCTGACTAAGTGCCTAAACTTACCAGTTTTGAAAGCAAACACTTTATAATCGGGTTAAAAATCTAAGGAAAAAATATATAACGTCCATTACAGGTCAAAAATAACTTAGAAATTCTGATGTCCTGAAAATGTTGGAAGTTGCCCATTTACCTTGCCTGGGAGTGTTCCCAAAACAAGCAACTGGTTTTCAAAATTAAATGCAACACTGATTTTATAATCTTTCAAAGTTAATAGTGTATTTGTTGCTATTGCTTAAACTGCAGTCATTGCTGTTTCAAAAACACTGTGTAGGTATTGTTTTCTGCCAAGACCTCTTCTATAATGCATCTTGAAATTTCATTCCTCTGAAGTTTGGAGTGCAAAAATAAACTGCTTCTATTTCAAAAGAGAAGCTTTAATTTATTCCCACACAATAGTCCCGTAAGTATCCCTTAAGTTTGTTGGATCATATGTGATGTTTTATAGCCAAAAAAAAAAAAAAAGTTGTTAATCAGAAATTTATGATATGTGTGGCTATACAGTGATACAAGGTTTATTTTGAGAGCTGGTGAAGATCGAGAAAATCTCTTTTCTGTTGTCCATTCAGTGACTGGGAGTGTAATCAGATGTGACAGCTTTGTTTTGCATTTTGCTGGTTACATTACTGTCATTTGGGATCCTACTCAGAGAATTGTGTGGGTGGTGCTCTGGAATAAACCACAGCTTTCCTGCTTGATCTTACTCCAGTAGTTTGAAATTCAGCTATAATGGACACAGTTGTTTTTCTAATTCACATCTGGATCCTTTAATACTCTTATTACATATGCAGTGAATGTTCTTAAGCATACTTTAGTGAGAGGTAGAGGGCTTTTGCTTGGGATGTGGCCACATGTAGAAAATACAAGACTAGTAAATATTTAAAGGACTTGTTTTATAGAATGAAAAAAATGTTGCTATATCCTCTGTTCCCACAAGAAGATTGGCAGACTTTCTAAGGTTTTTTTCTTTTAAATGTCATATGGCAAGACCATTTGTTCAATTGTTATTCTGAAATTCCCTGACTAATCTTGTCCTGAATTTAATAAAATCTGAGAGAGTTGCACACAAGGCAGTAATGTGAGATCTGGCCAATCTGGCTCTCTGTGAGAGCTGTCCTTGCTGGTGTGTCCCTCAATAGCATCCTCTGGGTCAGAGAGGGATACTTCTGAACAGTTAGTCCTCACACACACACCTAGAATGCACACTGGCTTTGTCATCCTTGTCTCTAGCTCTGCTTTCCCATTAGAAGATCAGTGTTTCTTCCCTCTCCAAACCCCTTATATACCCCAGTTAAGCATAATGTCTAAAATTCAATATGTAAGCCTATTAAGAATGTTATCACCATTTGATATTAGAAAGGCAAGGTCTCATTCTTGTTGGTTATATAATAATAAACCAGTTTTCTTACACTAACACACCTTTCTAAAAATGAAAACATATGGCTGAAGTAAAGAATATTATTAATATTTTATTGATTGTTGTGTTATTAATATGACTTTTAATCAGTTACTCATTAGCTGAAAGATGTGATCGATATGACTATTTTCTTGATTCTGTGAATATTAAAGGGACACTGTTATTTTCCATGTGCGTGTCCTGATAAAATCCAGAGTGATAGATGGAATTTTTTTCCTTAATTTGATTAGACAGTCTCATTATTATGACACATTTTCTCTTTTTTCAATTTAACACGGAAGTGTCTAATTCATTTACTCGTGAAAGTAGGCAATTATCTGTTTCTACCCCAAGATTGTTATGACTGTAATAAACTTTATAATAAGGTTGTAATTCAGTCATAAGGATGATTATCTTATTGTCCATAGAGCAGTCATATGGATCATGCTTTAAAATCTGTGTGTGTATATTTATACAGGTCTGTGTGTTGTAAATATCTTTCCTGTGACCTTGCCAAAATCCTGCAGGCATCTCTTTTAACAGCCCTCTTTTTAAGTGATTTTGTGCACCTGAAGAAATACCTTGGTGCGCACCTCTGAACTAAAATAGCAAAATTTTTGCTAGACATGCATGAAATTGCATGAAATTTAAACATTTATGTCCTTGGTTCTTGGCTGCTATTGCTGCCCAGGTTGAGGAAAATTAAACAGGATTCAGCTGGATCCTCATGAGAGGCGATTGATGGACAAATGGGATTTCTCCATCATCCCTGCTTTTCCCTAGTCAAGTAGAAGAGTTGGAGCCAAAGAAGGGAGAAACCTGAACGGCAAGCAAGTTGGAACTGAAGCCTGTCTTAGCAATTCCAGCAGGTAACTTCCTTGGGGAGATGTTACTGGCAGAGGCCAATAAATTATACATGTTTATATTTTGTTAAAATATGGACTGGATTTCCAGATAAAACCATAAGACTGGGCGTTGAAACTGAGGCTGAAAAGTTTGAACTCTAGTTTGAACTGATGGGTCCAACCTAATAATTTTTTGAGATGTAACTAAATTATATTTATTATTGCTTCTAAACCTGATCATATTGCCCTCACTCGTGTAGTCCTGCTCATTTCAAATACATGCAAGAGTTGCTTGTTCAGTTAAGATATTACCAGCCAGTTCTGAACGTCCTTGATTCACACACTTGGCCAGACTTTAATTAAAGTCCTAAATATCTTTTTTTCCCACAGTATGTATTTTAATTACTTTTGTCATGTTTTATATTGAATAAAGTGTCTGAAAATGCCTCCAGTCATAGCAGACACATCACAATGCTCCATTAGACATGTGTATTACCCAAGTAAGGTGGAGAGAAACCTTTTCCTAGTAAGTTTTAAGTTGCTGTAAGAGGAAAAAAGATGAAATTTGGACTTACATTAAATTTGCACTTGTAAGCTATAATAGGAGAACATTTAATACAAATGTCTAGCTGAATCTCTTAAATGATACTCCCATTAATTTTTTGTTGTTTAGATAGTAATTCATCTTTTTAATTAAATTTTGTTTTGTGTTGTGGTATCTCTAGAGGAAGCATATTGAACAGAAAAAATAAGAGTATTAGGCCACTTGGTGGTGTAATATGCAAAGGAAAAGCAACTTGTCATGTTCAAGGGAAGGAAATTTACATAATAAACCATTTTCGTTTGCTTATTATCTGATTAAACACAGTACAAGACATTACACAAATGGTTTCTTTTTAAAGACCTTTAATTTCATGCAAGTAGTCAAGTAGATTTTGTCAGATAAATTCTAGTTTTAGCTCAGCACTTTCTGAAGGTGTTTGTGTTCGAGCTATTAATGGTTTGTTAGTTGGTTCAGAATACAGAATCCTGATACAGTTCTCTGGGAAATGTAGACTTTAAAAATGGAGAGGGCCACATGGGGTCTGCAGCATCCCCCCCAGTATGTAACAGCTTTGGTTTTCATCTGCTGGACTCTGGTGTTCTTCACATTCCCAACAGGTGCAGCAGCTTCTCCCCAGGTGAATTTTGTACACTGACTGAGGAGCTTGGGAGGAACTGTGGCATTGCAGTGCTTTGGGGGTGGCTTGAGCTGCACAGGCTGTGACCAGAAAACAGTGGGAATGGGCACCAAGAGCTCTGCGTGCTCTCCTGTAAATGCAGGTGAAACACATGGACACTTGTGCAGGCAGCACCAAAGCAGAGGGTACTGTGCGCAGGAGCAGCTTGGGGGGCCTATTTACATATTTCCAGGCAATAAAAACAATTAAAGGTCCAGCCGTCTGTCACCTTTAGTTTAAACTTAAGACAAGTGTTTGAGCTCAGTAGGATGCCACAGGGTCTGCAGCACAGTGTGTGCAGAGACTGAATTTTATGTTGTATGCATTAGTTTTCATGTCAAGGGAGAAAAATGAAGGTAAAAGAACCAGTATAACGCTGCTCTGCAAGTTCTAGCAGCAGTAAGCAATTTCTGAGCTTAGTGGGGTCCACTAAGGACTGCCAGTGTTAGTCAAACTGTTGTTCTGAAGCGGTAATCAGAATTTTCTTTTCTGGGGGAAATAAAAAATGAGGGAAAAAAGAGGAAGTTTCCATTCCTGTTTGACAGAAATATCAAACTAACAGTTAAGTTTTATTTTCAGATTGAGGAAGGAAAAAATATAGATATTTAGACTGTTATTTGGCTTGGGTTTCATTTGGCTTTTTAGCCTACAACCTAGAAAGAAATAAAAATTAAGAACAACTTCCACATGGGCTGTTCAGATTAAACTGATCTGATGTAGCTTTCCCCTTGATGATTGTACCATAGTTAGGTACTAAAAGAAGTAACAGTTCTAATGTTAAGTAGTAGGAGTTGCTAATGTTAACAACAAGCAATAGGGTAGTGTCCCAGTGGGGTACTAACGTGCTTGGGTCCTTGTCTTGGGTATTGCAACATTTCCCTGGCAATCCAGGATGTATAGCAGAAGTGAGAACTTCACATGTTGGTTGTAAGGAGGGGCTTACTCTTTAAATTGGTACAGAGTGTGTACTCTGGTGCTTCAGAAGACAGAGAGCATCAGTGATGGTTGTCTGTTGCTTATAATGCTTGTTCTTAAGGATAAGGACATCCTGGATCACGTTCTCCTGGAATACCTCCAGCACTCCACAGATTTTTGCATAAATTAGACCTGAAATATTTCTAACTTTCCTACCACAAGCCAGGTAGCAGATAATTGATCTCCTTATGTTACACATATTGTCTCTTGAAACTTCCATGTGGTACTGATGACCAAAGATGTATTGTGGATGGGAGCTCACAATTTGTAACATGCTTCTATAGTTCCTGTAATATGCTCTGCAGTTTTGTTCTCTGAGTGAAAGCTTGGAGGAGCACAGCATAAACAGAGTGTACTGTAAGGTCACTTGACCCTTTAGATTACTAATTATATGTAACCAAAATAATATTATTTCAATATCCAGATATTTAGGATCTATTGCAAGCCATGAATCTCTTAGAAATTACTGAGAACTTTTGGTTTCAGCTTCTGGTTTTTTGTTTTTTTTTTCATTCTAAAGCCACTTGGTAAAGTACAGAGTCTTTAGAAAAGATTGGCTGAGGTCACACAGTTGCAGAGAAAATGAAATTAAATGAAAACTATGAGAGATTTGTCTGTCTAGGTTAATTTACTAGCACTCTGAACCAATTTTAGTTCTTCCAAAGTCTTTGCGAATAACTAGCCTGATGTGGAAGGAGAGGGGAAGTGGATGCAGTCTGTGAGGAAGAACATGGCTCCGCTGTAGCCTCATTATGCATCTGCTCATTATCTACTCTTCTGTTGAGACGGTTTGCTGGAAAAAGTGTACTAAATGACAACTATATGATCAATTTTTTTCACGTTTAAAGTAAAGACCCCTCTTTTGCTTAGGGAAGATGGGGAAGGAGTTTAAGGATTTAAGCATGTAACTGTTGAGATGGGGTCTGTTTGGTTAGACCAAAATTCCTTATGTCATTGCTCATTAATGTTGTTGTAGCAAGTGTTTATGCATGAGTGTCCGAGAAGAACTGGATATGATCAATTCAAAATGGCCTTGTCAGACTGCATGAAGTATTCACTCTAAGATACATATGGAGATGCATGTCTTATAATTTATTCTGACAGCGTATTCACATTGCTGCTTTAAGTATTTCTCTAGATCTTTTCACACTAGATGATCAATCAGTGCTTTACTTATTCCTTCTATTAATTTAAAACATGGCAATGACAATATGGCCACTTCTTGTAGGACTTTTGTGTATCCTGTGAAATGAAATCAATCAGGTCAGTGATCTGTCTGGTTCTGTCACCAGCAGGTTCTTAGAGCTGCCTCTTGTTGCAGTGTCTTCCTTCTCCCGACTCTGGTAGGTCAACTGACCTACAGCCCTCTGGAGGCCCCAGGGCAAGAATCAGAATCTGATGCAGGTATTGGAATGGACTTTTTAGGTAGGTTTTTGTAAACTCTTCTTTCCCATCTGTGGTCATCGTGTCTTCAAAGGAGACTACTAATTCTAAAAATTGCTTAACATGTTATGGAAGTTTACATAGAGTTGCATTAGGCAACTTAAATTTGTGGTGGCATGGTCAGGTCCGGATGTTGCATCCCAATGTTGAACATTTATTTCTCAAAGGGCTTTGTCTTGCATGCTGAGGATCGAATGATGAACTGGTATCTGAAATTTTAAGCTCCTGTTTTGGTTTTCACCATATCTCATGCCAAGTGGTTCCACAGCTGATTGGACAAGAAGGTGTTTTCATTTTTATCGGTGTTTTATGCTTTCTGACCGTTTCATTTACATGTCCTTGCTGTTCTATATAGGACAGCCTGAATTTCAGTCATAGTTACCCTCACGCAAAATTTTCTTGGAGAACCAAAACTGATTTTATTTAACCTTAGAGCAAGCTAACCAGTCTTTTTACCCTAAACCCACTGTATTTTTAGTCATATAACTTCTTGCCTTCAATGTTTTTTGTTTTGATTATTTTTTTTTAAGAGCAATTTTTCATCTTTGTTGATGCAGGTTATAAGGTGAAAATGTGCATTCCAGAGAGTAAATTCATAGAAAATGGAAGTATACAACTTGTTTTAAGGTAATATGATTATTCTGGTGGATAAAGTCAAACTCGTTACATTTGGAATGCTCTGAATATCTATCTTTTTTTCTCTTAAACATTGTCTGTACTGACATGTCTGAACATCAGAGGTATTTCTAAATGTGGTTTCTGAGCTCAAGCTACCCCTAAACACTGATGATCATAAGAAGCAATTCAAGAAATAGTTCTACCCATATCTTAGGTGGCACTTCCAGAATCCTTGCTGGGCCAGCAATATTGCTGTGGTTTAGATAATCTGTAAAGGGCAAATGTTTTCTGAATCTTATAGAACCTGTTTCTCATTTTGCAAGTGGATGGTAGGTAAAAAGGACAATGCAACTTCAGAAAAATAATTTAATATTTTTGTTTGATTTAATTGGAGGCATAAATATAAGAGTCACAGTTATTCAACTGAAACCTTATATTTTTTGTTACCTACCCTAATTTGTACTTTATAGCACAGAGCAACACTTCACAGTTTCTGAGTTCCACTGGAGATGAAGTGATAATCTCTGGCTGTAAATTGTAAATTGCTTTGGGATAAAAGGTACTGCATAAATGTAAATTGTTAGCTTATTAAATGCAAGTGTAGCATAACATGGTTTTCAAATTACTAATGAGTATTTCTTTGCAAGTCTGATCTCTTTTCAAAGATAAAATAGCACTGAGTTTATTTAATCATCCTAAAATGTTCTTATCTAGCACATTGTAGTAGTTATTTTTATTGCTATAAACAAAGATTATTGAGAAGAATTGCAGGATAAAATAAGATAAAGTTTACAGCTTTTTCCTTAGTCTTGATGTTTAGATTGCCAGTCAGGTTGCTTATTTTTTGTTTAAATTAAAATCAGTATTTTATGATAATATTTACTGAAACTTTTTTTTTTTTTTGTCTTGTTACTGTTTTGAACAAAATATAAAAGTCAAAATATCATAGAATATCTTCTGGATGTGCAAAATTGTTAAAGATGTTTACATTAAAAACTCTGAATAATTGTTTGGGGATATTTAACTGAAGTAGTGATGAATGGTGAAATACCATTTCAACATATGTCTGTATAATTTGTATTACTTCATTTCCTTCCCCCCATTTATATGTTTGGCTTTTACTGGAGTAAAGGAGGAAAAGTCAACAAGACTGTAATTTAAACGAGAGTTTTTACCAGTAGGTTGCAAAATCATTAAATTCTTATCAGTCTAATTGTGGTTTTAAGAAAGTGTTCTACCTGACTCAATTTACCACTCATTTGAGCAACCATAAGAAGACAAGTGTTTGCATACCAGTTGAGTGGAACTCGACAGGTAATATGCTTAAAACGATTTTGTTTCACAGACTTACTTTATCCAGCAGACGAAAATAGCAAGGTTTTAAGAAGAAATTGCTTAGGAAGAAGGGCCATAACTAAGCATGTCCTGGGACATGGAGTAGTTGGGGAAAACCCCACACATAATTGGAAAATTTGGTGTTCTGTTAACAATTTTGGGAAAACCATCAAGAAAAGGTTGATAAAGAAGGATATGACAAAATAGAAAAAAATCCATAAGGCTGAAATTGTGATGCAAGAGGTGTTCCCACAACATGTAAAAGGTAATTTTTGTTGGACACTGAACTTGTAGCAGGCCCAGCATGGTTTCATTTTGTGCTGAACTGCACTTTGTTCATAACATGTACTTGCATATTTTTAAGAACACTGGATGATGTATATAAAAGATGAGAGTTTTATGCATGTGCATTTTAGCAAGTCTAATTTCACTCTCAGAGCATGTTCACACCAGGTAAACACTGTCATTCTGTGTTTTGATTTTATTCATTATTATTCTGACATAATTTGGGATGTAAAACATGGGAAGGGAATAATGCTGGTACAGCAGTAGGTAATATGGTGAAAACTGAAACATTTTCCAGAGGTATATTGCGAAGGCAACCTCATGGCAAAAAAGGAACAGAAATTGGTAGCTTTGTGCTTGGTGTGAGTACACAATGATAAGACAAGGTGAAGGGATATTAAGTATCTGTAAAGATCTGTACCAAAGTGAAGTTGTGTTTTGGTCCTGTGTTGGTCAATCTAATGGAGCAGCAATGGAGACAGAAATGATGTGGGCACTATTAACTTGCAGTCTCTGCCGAGCTTTTTGTTGGTCTGTGTTGCCTAAGAATTAGAAAAGCTCCTGTTTTAACAGCTTTCTGCCTTGTCCCCTGATGGTCAACTGCGAACTGCCATGGTGCCTTGGGGATAAACAGTGAAGGAGTACAGACAAAACTAATAATAGGTAATTTAGATCCTCTACTCTCAGCTCAAGATAGCAGTTAATCCTGACTTTAAGAGTCAGAGTTCAGAATTCAAATGCAGAATTGTATATACAATGTTGGCTGTGATGTATGCTCTTACTTTGCTGGGGTAGGAGGAGAAAGGAGTATGTGCAATTTTGTTGTGTAATTTTTGAGATTTCTTGCACGAAATTCTTAGTGGTTTTCATATACCAGAATATTTAATGGTATTTCCTACATATGGTTTAGCTATTTTAATTTGCATTTTTATATACTATACTGTAAAAATGAAGTTAGTATTTATGCAGTAGTCCATTAAGGTGCTCCATATACAATCAGCTTTGCCAAGGAGTGGTGGAATGAGGAGTTATGGTCAGAGCTAAGGCACAGAGGCCCACTATGGACAGGGAGCCAGGGTAGGATAGAACATCTCCAGTTACACAGGTGCCTTGTCTTTAACACACATTATATGCTGGGGCTGCAGGTCTGTTGAGAAAAACAATTAAAGGACAGGTAGATTCTGACCTCTAATCTCACTTAAACCTTTAGTTACACTGATTGTTTTCCTCCCTCTGATCTCACAAACTCTTTATTTTATAACAAGTATTACACCGTGTTGCCTCTTCATTATTTTTGTTTGCTTTCATCTCTTGCTGAGTGTATTAATTTATTTTAGATTGTTGCTCAGTACATGATCTTGAAAGATGTATAACACTAAATATAAACAAAAAGTAACAGCCTGTTCTGTGAAATGATAATATCTGCTAAAAAGTGAAGGATGTGAAGTAGAATAGCTTTATTCTACTTGATTTTAAATTATTTTCTTCTTTTACTACAATTTTCCACATAGGCAAATACAGAAATAATACAGAAAAATCTGGTAGATAAATCACCATTTCTTGATTTATCCTGTTCTTTGGATATATAAAGATTATGTAAGGCTCTGGTCTTTAAAACTAACATGCAGATGTTCTACAGCTGCTTGTTGATGCCTGACTCAACTGTGCCTGAACACCTTTTTACCTGCCTGGATGTGTCATAGTGTATTTCACTGAAGTGATTAAAATAATCCTTATTTGTGAAAAAAGTGTAACGCATAAAGCCAGTCTGAGCATTTATTAAGGATGAAGATACCACGAAGCAAACAGCTTTCTCAAAAGGGAGACAATATTTATTTACCTTAGGCTCTCTTGGTCCTGTCAATATCACTGTATTAAAGCATTTCACAAAAGTACAGCACTTCCTTAGCACAATGACGTATTGAACAGTCTCCCCAGGCTATTTCAGACTGCCATTAGAACGTTATCATTCTATCAAGGATGCATATTTATACACCTCACAGACTGGTTTAAAGAAAACGGAGTAATTGTTTTTCTAGAGTAAATTTGGAATTGAAACCAAGATGACAGTCCCAGTACTTTCACCTGGTTTACACAGGTAAATAATTGCCTTGAATACACTTCAAGTACATTCTGGTTTTCAGTGAAGGAGTTGCTTGGGCTATTCTTGAATACTGGCAACATTTTTTGCTTAAATTCTTTGGCAGCTATTGTCTGACAGAGTTCAGCCTGTCTTGCTGTATAGGCCAGCTAGATACCTGGAGTTTTTACATTTATAACCAAAGAAAAAACCACATGGCTTAATTTGGCTGAATTAGGGAGTAAGGGTGTAAATGTGATGACTTCTTTTAGCCAACAGACAGCTGATTAAACCTGTTCAGTTAGAGTCAGAAAGGGACTCTGTTAACAGATTACAGACCTCTGAGTATTAGAAACAGCATTGACCATAGGCTTTCTGTTATTTTCCTTATATCAAGAAAGCTTATTCTGTGAATATGAGGTTCCCGGTACTTTGCAGCCAGGATGAGCTTCTGTTTTTGTTACACCACCATCTTGGCTACCACGTGAGGGAACTGAGGTCAGGTTTTACAAAGGTTAAAAATACTGGAATTCTTATGTCAGACTTGGTGGTTGGGGTTTTCACAGCCCACACCAACATGTTCTAGAGATCAGAAGTTGATGGAAGTACTTGCTGATCAGCAAGAGAGAAGAGCAAAACTGATAGGACCATTGCTTCTCCTCATTAATGCTATGGTTCATAAACAGTTAAATGCTTCCTCCTTGGAAGAGTATAGCTTAGCCCACAAGGGGAAAAAGACTATTTCACTTTTTTACATTTAATTGTTAGCACAACTCCTGGAGAGTTTTAGCCAAAATTCGATCAAAACTCAATTTTGTTCTAGAAATTAAGTTACTTTAGGATAACTTTAGTGCAAACAACAGAAGAATTTGAGCTCTCTGTTGGCTTTCATTATAAATAATTCTGATTTCTGTTCTGTAGCCTTCATTTGCCAGTGAATGATATAAAGCTTCAGCTACTGAATGTTCACAAGAAATAAGATGAACATGTATTTTGTATCAGCTGTGAGAATATGCTGTTAGAGTGGCACCTGTGCAATCAGTAAGTTAACAGCAGAATCGAGCTTATTGTTTACTTCACAAGGAAGGCCAAACCTGAGGCACTGCAGCCACACTTCTGAATGATTTGTACTGTTCACTGCCAAATCCATCTGCATAAATATGCTTCCTTGCAGAATTTAGATGAATAGAAATGCCTCGTCTTTGGCTTTATTAATGCCATTTATTTTTAATAGAGGGGAAAATTGAAATAAGTTCTTTATGTGAAGTCTGTTGAGGAAAAGAATCTGGGGAAAAAACTTAAAAGTTAATTTTTTTTTTAATCTTGAAATCTTGTGCTTAGTAAGTGTTTAAAAATTTCTGGCAGTCCTGTTAGTAAAAATAATTATTCACAGCCTTCTGGGTGTTGTGGATCTTTTCATTTTATATGTTCAAAAGAAAGGGGGATTCTTCCAAATCCTCAAATGTACAAAAGTACATTAATTTCATTTTCATCACATTTCTTCATTGCATTAGATTTGCATGGATTTTTAACCCAGAGATTTAGCAGTAGTGTGGGAAGACAAGTTCTTTCCCCTACATTTTTTTTTT
>VZRN01004661.1:2347406-2356046 GCA_013397935.1 Dasyornis broadbenti | reverse complement strand
TTTTTTTTTTTTTTTCCAGGAGGGCATTTTGGGTCATTTTAGATGAAAGAAACTTCAATTTATGCTATTATGTTGGTTTCCTGGTTCAGTTTTGAGTCCTTCTCTAGAGGATCCACAAAAGGGAAAAATGTTAGCAACTATAGTGAACCTCTGGGTTGTTGTGTTCCTTTTAATTATAGCACAGATTCTAGTTAATACTTGTGAATAACATCAGCTTTTCTTCTCACAATGTAACTGCAAGTGGTGGATCTTGTTTGTTTGACCAGGGGAATGTAGTTCCCTAAGAATACAAAAGAATTACACAATTTATCTAAATGCAAGATGACACTGCAGTTTAGAACAGTTCCAGATACTCCAAACGTTTCATGATGCAGAAGCTATAAGGATGTCCACCAAACAAGGATTTTTGTGATGAGGCCATTGCTTTAGAGCTCAATGCAATGTAAAGGCACAGGAGGGGAGGTTGGGCAGTGTTTGCAGGAAAGAGAAGTTCTGGTTAATTCCACGGCTGGTGAATAGTCCCTGAAATATCTGACTTATTAGGATGAACGAATTATATCTTTTGGATGAAAGAATTTTTCTGAATGAAAGTGCTCAAGTGACCTCTCAGAGTAAATTCTGTTACATCTACTGCAGGAGCTATGGCAAATCACATTACTCTTCTTAAATAAATTATCTAAATGCATTAGAATGTGTAGATGTTGTTGGCCATTTACATGGGTGCTTAGGAAGAACATATTCTAAAACAGAGATGTAGAAATTTCTGGTGTCCATAGCAAATTTGCTCATATTCCTTCTTCCCTGTTTATTTTCAGCCAAGTGTAGATTTATGTTTCACTGTCCTTTACTATTCACACAACCACTTGCCCAATAGTTCACAATGGGTCTGTTACTCTGGGAGTGACTGGTACACTGAGTATTCTTCATGACAACTGGTACTTCATAAATGCAGGCTATTAATAGCCAAAGAGCTTTATTACTTGTTTAGAGTTTACAGATTGTTTCTGCTGAGAGAAGAAACTGTCATATGGGAAGATACATAAAAACTGTTCCTTTTTTCACAGACAATACCTATAGTACTGCTTATCTAAACATGGCTGGGATCAAACGACAACAAATAATTTCTTGGCTTGTAGTCCCTAGTCCTTTGTTTCAGAGAGTGCACTTGCTCTCCTACTTTCTCCCAGGGATGTATTACCATGCCTTTCTTCCTGTGCCCTTGACTTTCCAGCCGCCTACTTTTTTTTTTTTTTTTTTGCCTCTGGCTGCTTCAAGTTGCCTTTATATAGTTTGATGTGACTGCCAAAAATATTCAGGCTGATTTTAGCATTCAAATGTGAAGGAAAACCTCAGTCCACTTGGCCCAGCTCCTAGAACTTTAGGGCTGTCAGGAATGGTGGCTGCCTGCCTTGGCAGTTACCATAAAAAATGGCCGTGGAGTTACTCTCATAATGTCACGTGTCTCTGGTACCTGCCAGCCTGCAGACAATTTAGAAGACCACCACTAGGTCAACCCCTGCTCCTAGAGGGCTGCCTGATCTTCAGGATAACAGTAATTTATCCATGAGGCCATTGAGGAGCTTGGATGCCTGTTCATGCACCTAAGGGCCTTGGGAAGATGACTAGGAGGCTTTTGTGTACATGGAATGTCAGGATCGACCTACCTCCTTTTGGACTTATTTTATTTGAGAATAATATTCAACATTTAAGTCAGAATTGATTCTTCAGAAATACTGAGATTTGGATATAAATGCAAGGATATCTGACATGATTTCAAATTTGATAATATAGGAACTACTGCTTCCGAGGGAAACTGAAGTTCCATATTTCACTGTCTTAGTTCACAGTCAGATGCACTTTTTATTAGTAGTTGGGAGAATATATTTCGTGGATCTATATTCACACACTATCATCTAGAATTCACAATTTCTTGTTTGTGATTATCAGACCAATATTAGCATCAAGTTGGATCTCATGTTCATGCAATAACTCTGAGAATTCTTTTAACGGATTTTGATGTCCCTAGACTGACTTTTTTGCTTCATTTAGCATTAGACTATAACACATCAAAAAGTTGTGTGTCTGATGTGTGCTCTGGTAGTTACTTTGTCACTATATAAGTCAAGGGTTTATTGTGCAAGGTGTTATAATTACCTACAGAAAGATGGTCCTTATCTAAAATATCCCACTACCTAAATGCAAGCCAGAGTGGAGCTACAGCTATTTATATTTTGTGATGTTATTGATCAGAATATTTTCCTGTGCCTTTACCTAATCATATGTTCAGTGACTCAAAATGTGATTTACATCAGCTCCCAGCAGAAATCTAAAGCTTTTAAAACTTAGATGGCCTCATTTGTCCACAGAGTTGTGCCTGTGTGATCTGTCATGTGCCTGGGTTAAAAATAAATGAAATACAGAGTAAATAGAAAGTGTAGCGCTGCATGAGGTTGCTGTTGTGTTTATGTGGAGTGAGACAGGTGCTTTCAGGGACCACCAGTTCCCTGAGACTGTCACTGTGCTCAGCAGATCCAGTATTTCTGAAGAGCAATTAATATGTTCATTTTGTGCTTATACAGATTAAAGAGTTCAGAGTGATGGGACAGAACCTTGTTGAGGTAGACTAGGATTGAGCTGTAATTCTGGTGGTGTTATAGTGTTTACCAGCCAATGACAAACTGTCTCCTTTCTTAGATGCTTCTGGGAGAACAAAATTCTGTTAGTGTTTTATTTACATTGTTTACATTCTTCTGTAATATCAGATGTCAGTCTTTTTTTGGATGTGATTCCTCTGAGGTAATTTGAACCTTTATTTTAATTATTTAATTATTTTGGACTTTTTGTTGATGTTTTTTCTCTCTCCCCAGTGCTAATTATTGATGCTTTATTCCTAAATATTATACACTACACAAGAAAGCAGTCATTGAAAAATTATTTCATGTAATGAAGAAAAGAATGAAGGCCTAGTGAGATATGAATATATAATGATGGATAGTGTTGCAATTCAGATAAACATAATGGGTGATTTAACTTACATGAGAAATGAATATTTATTGTATTATAGAAAGGTCTCATTTATATACTTGCTATCATATAAGCCAGTAAAAAATACTAGCTTTGAAAAGAGTGGGTAATTTTGACTAAATAAGTGGGAAGTATGTGCACAGTCAGTAATTGCTATTCTCATCATAGCAGCAAAGTTAAAATATGTAGTATTACTTTGGGGATGCTGTTTTGGATGAAAGAATGCTGTGTTTCAAGGCTAGCGGAAAGTATGATTAATGCTGTAGAAATGAAGTATTTTTGATGTTTTTATGTGTGGAGTTACTGCCATACCACTATAAAGACTTAGTCCTGGGTTGTAAATGAGCTTGAGCTCTACAGTTCCTTGTATGAAATCCTTAAAGGTCATGTCCCTTTTAGAAGTTTTATTTCTAAAAGTAATGGAGCAGAAATAGCTTCCTATTTCAAATCTTTCTAGCAGAGGCAAATGCTGGATGCAAATGCAACTGGGTTCCTTTGCAGTTCGGTTTTTACTGACACAGTATGTTCTGGGATACTTGTCTGTTTTCTTCCTTTTCTTTCTTCTGTCCTGTTTAGCTGCTGGTTTAATTTACAACTTCTGTCCCAGCTACTTACAAACAGGTTGCTGTGTTCAGCTGATGTGGAGACATAACAAAGGAAGTTTCAGTTTAGAAAGTGGTCTTTTATGAAGTGGTCTGCTGGTTTCTGGGTTCCTTGCCTTCAGGGAGAATGATGATGGAATCATTGAACAACATTAACCTTTCATTCGAAAGGAAGAGTCACACTGTGAGCTAGTTTGTACTGGAAGGCTTCTGGTGCAGCAAAGTTTCTGACGAGGTCAGAATGAGGTGATGCAGAGATGAAAAATTTGCAATCGAAAAGCACAAGATAGAAAAATAAAAAATGATGACACTGGTATTATCAGAAATGAAATGAAAGAAGTAGTTAAATTGGAGGGGTTTATGAGAGAAAGCAAGAACAGAAATGAAGTTAGAAATAGAAGACCAGTGGAGCATGACTTTGGAATGGAAGCAAGACCATGCTTAACTATCTGAGATGAGGTGGTACAGGAAGTTGACCTGATCATTCCTTGTTCTTGGTGATTTTTTTTCTCTGAGAAGCTGTTGTGAATAACTATACGTTTGCCAACTACACAATTTGTTTGCGGAGATTACAGTGATATTCGTAGTGGTACCTTCCCATTTTTATAAAATTTTTTAAAAAATCGCATTTAATGCTGAAAATGAAGCAGGGAGCAATTGAAAAGAAACATTTCTTGAAAGATGCAAGACATTCAGGACACCAGATGAGAACAGTGGTGTGTAGCAATCTTTCTTTTTTCCTGTGAAAGATGTTGAAAATGTTCACCGCAGTGAAGCAGTTCAAAGTCCCAGTTTATAAAGCTATTGTTTGCAATGCAAATGTGCAAACCAACCTTGTCAGTTTTCACTCCTGTTCTGCTCTGCAGTGTAGAATCCAGGAGAGCTTTGGAAACCCATAGCTAACATTGTAATGGTGTATGGCTTTACCGCAGTGTGAATTCCTTTTAATGTCAGTTTCTCTATGGGGGATTAGCCACCACAGATGTCACAGATCCTGGGAATATCTTCCATGATAAAAAAAGGAAAGCTGGCATCTCAACTGTCATTTAATAATCTACAGACTCGTTAATTTATGTTTTATGATATTTGATACCTGCAGATACAACAAACCTGTTCTTCAAGTACTTGCTGGTTTGATTGCAAAATGTGTATTAATTTATGTTCTTGTAGAACAGTTAGATTATAAAATGCCATGTTGTCTTTGCTTTCAATTTTTTAACATACGAGTGGATACATCAGGAATGCTGATTTTCCCATTGTATAGGTCCTAAAGCAAGCAGCTTTGACTAATAACTTCTCCCTGCCTTTTCTCTCTTCACCCTGTGTAATGTTAGTCTAAAATGCTGGTTAAGGTCAAAACAAGTTTATGCCAGTTAAAAACAGCCATATGGAAAGTTCCAGCACTGAGCCCCATAAGCTATGAGGGAGGAATTTATAGCCTCGCTATGCTCCTAGTGCTTCTCTTTAATTAACTACTCTAAGCATCTTAAAATTCTCCACAGCAATCTGCCTGACAACAGGGAACCCTCTAAATCTGTATATAGTAGTAATCACTCTGCCCAACAGTCTCCTGTATAGATGAGCATATCAGGCATTCTGTGACCTCCCAGCAAACTGTCACACTTCTTTGTTCTGCACTGAGGATGTGAAAAATAAGTTGGTTCAATTGTTTTGCTGTTATTTAAGGAAAGCATATCCCACCTTCTACTTTACTAATATTACTTGTAGAAGAATGTTTGTTCATCTGTTTTGAACAAACTGCCAAAAAGACAGAAATTCACAATGCTTTTGGGAGTGTAATCACATGTATTTCTCTTCTATGAAATGTTTTTCTTTTCTATTGAGTTTTCATTTTCTTGCTTCAAAAGAAGGACACTTAGATGTCGTCTGGAGGAAGAGAGACAAGTGTGTCAGTATTTAATCCTTTCAAAAAGGAGGTGCTCAAGATCCATGATTTGCCTTTCTTTTTCTCTGTTTTTTTATTGGGTATAAATGACTGGTTCTTGTTATGATTCAGTTCTCCATGTAATACTACCTGCAAACTTTATCAGTATTTATATATTTTTTCTTTGTCAATGCGGAAAACATGAAAAACCACTGACCACAGATTCATCTCATCTTAATAATGACTCAGTTTTTAATTCACTTGTGTTTGCCAGTTGTGTTCTAATTATTAATTGGAATTAAGAGCAGTTATTAATCAAAAGTCTTACAACAATTGAAGCGCTTTATGTTTGTACCTCCCACCTTCATCAGCCAAGTTTTCATAAAAGAAAGAGACTAAGTAAATCCCATGTAACCTTTGAGATTTCTTCCAAGTTGCCTTTGATTAGGAGATATTTATGCCCTTAAACATCTAAAAATTTTCTTCCTTAAATTTTTAAAATTCTGGTAAAAGCTCTTTTTTAATAACTACAAAAGTATTATAAGGCATAAGGTAGTGTTATGCAGTTGTCATTGGCTTTTATAATGATTACTTATGCAGGGTTTTTAGTGAATTGTGGATATGTCCAAGTTGACTGGCCTGGGACATTATTCCATCACAGAACTTAGGGCAAGCTGTAGTACTTACTGAGGTTTTAGGTAAATATTTTTCAGGGTTATCTTGTACTGTACTTTGTGCTGGTAGATTATCTGCTTCCAAACTAACGTTGGGTATGATTGCAGAGATGGTATTAGAAATGTGTCTGAAGGGTGTAAGATTTTGGGGACATATTACAAAAAAGTACAGAAAATGAAATCCCCTTGTTTTTTGAAATCCTAATGTGTGGTTGCTACAGTGATACTAAAAATAATGATGTTTACATCTATGAAATGATGTTACTGTCTTTGGTTCCAAGTTTCCATTTTCTCACTGTCAGAGGTAAGTACTGATCAATTCACTATTGTGTAAAAAATGCCTGGAAATAATATGGTCTTTGGAAGATTTAGGTATGTTGCTTTTCATCTCATTTGGTGAGACAATGTTTTTTGTTTAAAGAAAGGGGTAAAAAGCACTGTCTGAGTTACAGTTCATGTTACTTTGAAATCTCTGTCTTGTTAGCTTGTATTTCTTTCCTTTTGAAGATAAATCCCCAATCATCTGCTTATTTGTTCTTTTACATCTGTCCTGACCCTATCATTACACTGACGAACCCCCTGATGTATCTGTTACCTTTTTTGATACTGGCCAGAATGGGTCAGTGTCTCAGGAGAGGATGGAATCACGGAATCATAAACCATCTAAATTTGGAAATGACCCAAAAGGATCATCAAGTCCAACTCCCTGCTCCTCACAGGACTAGCTAAATATGTATGAGAAAATTTCTGAAGCTACAAAGGCAGTTAAACATCTGACTGAAAATCAGTATTAACTGAATACTTCACTCCCTTTCTACCTTTGAAAATCTCACTGTATAATAATATTTCCCTCTGGAGCTGTCTGAATAGGAAAGATAACAGATGTCTATGTATCGTGGTTGCTTACCCAAGACATTGCTGTGTAAATCTAGTAAGTGAGGATCAAGATACTTTGTGATATGCTGTACCATGTCAAAACAGTGGCTAAATCTTTTCACTGAAGTGGTGATTAGGAAATTTATATTTAATCCAAATAGTCCCCAAGTGCCACTACAAAGAAGTAAGACTTAATTGCATTATTGTTTGTGACATATATTGTATGCAGTACAAGTTAGAACAACATGCATTGTATAAAGATTTTCAGTATCAGCTTTATTAATTGAGAGTTGAAAAATTCGGATGAATTAACATGCTAAATACATTTCTGCATTCTGAACTTCCATATACGTTGACTTAACAGTGACTCTAACAAGGGTGGTGTTAATAGAAGGACTACACAGCTGGTTTTCAAACTTCCAAGTATATACAACCACTGTTTCTGCTTACTTCAACGAGGAAGTAGGACAGGCTCAGTAAAACATGTAGTAGTGTCTAAGGAAAATGGAAAATGTAGACTGGTTGTATCGACAGAAATCTGGTAAAGTGCTCTCATGTCCCAGTGACTCTCAATGAAACATTTCCACCTGTGAATGCCTGTATTGCTTAGGAAAGTGAGATTAAGCCACATCAACACTTCAAAATTGTAGTAGCTTTGTAACCCATATATGTGTACTCGAGTTAGCTTTACTTTTCAGTAGCAGCAGAAGCAAAGATGTCATGTATAGGGTTCCAGTAAGGAGCAGCAGCCAAAGTAAGTGTCCATTAAATGGATTATATCTCCTTTTGTAGTCCCCAGTATAGTTAGTGCCAGGTGACTTTAGCAATGTTTTTAATTGGGCCCATTAGATTAAGTCTAGCAAAAGCCCATCTAATTCTCCTGTCATCTTTACTGTGCATGCCTGCCATTTGACTCAAATCAGTGCAGTTCTTGTGAAAATGTTATTTTAGGCATGTCAGATGAGAGACACATGCTTTGATGTGACCATATGATCTTGGGTTACAGATTTGTGACTCAAACCTAGCGAGAGATAAGTATATGCTCACAAAATAGGTAAGAATAAACTGTATTTTAACCATGTGAATCATGACAACATATCAAAAATAAGCAGAAGGATATGCATACCTGATTCATAAGGTTCCTGAACTAGATTGCTGGAGGTTGGGAGTTCAGTAGACTGAAGAATGACTGTATGACTGAGATGAGCTCAGTTGGTCAGAGCACGGTGCTAATAATGCCAAGGTTGCGGGTTTGATCCTGTATGGATTGTTCACTCAGGAGATGGACTTGATGTTGATGTGAGGGTCCCTTCAAACTCGGAGTTTGTTGTGATTACTATGTCCTTACATGGTTCCCTAGGCACCTGCTGTTGACTGCTCTCAGAGACTACATGGACTGTGGCTCAAATCATTAAACCATTCCCTCATTATCACAAACATCAATGCTTTGGTGGCTCTGGGTCATACTGCTACATACTTAGCCTACATAGCTTGGATCTCTTTTTGTCTTAAGCTCAGCACCCCAATTGGGCAGAAATTTGGTAGGATTAATGGGATGATAAATGTCTAAACAGTAACA
>VZRN01004661.1:2237406-2342406 GCA_013397935.1 Dasyornis broadbenti | reverse complement strand
TTCTTTCGCACTAGAGAAGGGATCAGAGATCCCTGATGTCAAGAGGTGCATTAGCAGTGTCTTGCATTCAGCAGGATCCTGCTAATTCAGCTCTATTGTCTTGGGAATCCAAGCAAATATATTTTTATGTGATAGTATCATATCTGCTGTAACCACAGGTACAGCATATCATTTAAGGCCAGCTTTGGGGTGTCTGGCATGGGCTGTGCTCCTTGTTCAAGGGTTGTCCTGCAGTAAGGTAACTAACCACACTTTTCTGAAAAGCAGAGATAGGGATCCCAGGAGTCTTTATTTTCTCACCCTTTCCTTTGCCCTTCGCTGTTGCAGGTCACATATAATAGAGATGTTCTTCCTATTGAGTGTTGTTGCAAGGAGCACTCCTCTAGCTCACGGTTTAAATCAGAAGCTGTGGACCATGTATCCTTTCTTCTCTGGAGTGATGGCATATAGTACGTTCCCAGTGTTGAGACTTAAATGAGAAACACAGGAAAGATCCTGCATCTCAAGAGAGGCTGGAGATAAAAATGACATCATGAAATTTTTTGCCAGGATGATTTTTGATTCTGTGTTCTCTAAATGAGAACACCTGGTCTTGCTGTTGCAGAAGTGCTGGTTTTTGCTCAGGACACTCCTGCTGCAGAACAGATGTCAGAATTTGACTTCTGTGAATCACCATTGACTGCTGCATTTTGAGGCTGTGTAATCTGAGCTCCAAGTTGTGATAATCAATCATGAGGTGAAGCTTGGACAAACTACTGAAATGTCTGTGGTGTACAGTAGAACACAATGCAGAAATCCCAGAGAGTCTGAGTGAATTGCCTTACTGAGCAAAGAGGTGTGTTAGTTCAATCATAATCCTGTGTCAACAGCTCAACATCTTTTGGAACTGGAGTAGGCATCTCCACACGGTGCTGTGTTGTTCTATGTGGATGGAACAACTCCAGGCAGTCTTGCCTCAAAAGTATTTTAGTGCAGTCTGCTCCAAAGTACACTAAAGTACATCATATGTGACTACTGAGGTCACTGAAATTAACTCTCATTATGGATAACACCCAAAGCACTGCGCTTTTGTCAAACATTGTAGCTTTTCCCAGCATCTTGATTCAGGCTCTTTTGGTATTGTAAATAATCATTATATGTATGACTGGCTTGACTAAGAGCTGACCAGGTCATGTGATTTAGTTGTTCTCTGGTTTGTGTTTTCATTTGCTCTCATTCTTTGTGCAGTTGAAATGAAACCTGCCAAGACCAGCTGTTGGTCTATCAGTTAGCTGAGTAAGGATCCACATTTTCCCTCATATGATGTAAATGTTAATTCAAAAACATTTCCAGATTCTGATGTATTTTGTAATATTCTCGGTGGCATTAGATATGTTAAAGATTTTAACAGTTTGACTGAATTATATGTGTAAGTCTTCTAAATCACATCTGTGGGACAACTGAGGAATTGTTTCTTTGTCAGTAGTTCCAGATTTGGTGCAATGGTCTGGATTGTATGACAAGTTCTTAGTTGTTGGCCCACTTTTTCAAATATCACTGCTGGTGTATTCATGAAGTCTGTCTTTTAGACACTGAAAATGAGACTGATTGTTAGAAAGTGCCATCTTAAAAATACTCATTTTGTTTATCTCGGTATTTCTACTTTGAATTAAATCAGCCACATCAGTGTGCTTCTTGCCCCTTCCTCACAGTCTCTTTTAACTCTCCTCTTTAAAAATTGTTTTGGTCTGCTTTGCTGTTGTGTAACTCTTGGGGTTGAATATTAATTTTTTTTTTTTTTGCCCCTGGTGTTTTCCCCATCAGGTGTCTCAAGATTGTTTCCTGATTTAGCTGCTCTGTGCTGTGGCTTATAGCCTCATCACCAGTAGAGGATACCTCCTGCTGGAGAAAAGAGAGGAATCAAGTGGAGGAAGCACAGAGGTGCTTCTTTACTGGAGCAGCAGATGTAGTTACATCTGCCTTTCCAACTTTTAGACAGAAAAAGAAGGGCTATGTTGCAACAGGATGTACTTGGGATATACAAACAGGAACACTGGCTGAATGTCAATCATCTTTCCTATAACTGATGAAAGGTTTCCAGTTACTGTTAATAATGTTTCATTGCTGTTCAGAGATGGCTCTTTTTCCTCCTAAATGCTGCAGACACCCCATTCCCTTGATCTGTGAGGTATTAATTGACCGTTTTATGATTTTAGATAATTTCTTGAGATTTTGTTTTCACTTTTCTCTCCCTCACTGTATTTTGTGGTCTTGCCTCTCTTTCTTGATGTGGAATCCAAACTAATGGGAACTTTGCCTAGACATTTGCCTCAGAAGCACCTCCTTTGTCTCATCAGGGCTGTCTCTAAGACCCTACAGTATTCTTGTCAGCTACGTGCTTCCTTTGTTTGTCAAATCTTTTTATCTGAAACAAAAATCTTTAATGTTTTCTAAGATACCATTTTTGATGTTTTGCTCTGGAGTTGTAAAATTGCCATGTTTAATATTTATGGGTTCATGAATTAATTAGTTGGGAAATGCTGTATGAGGATTAATGCACTTATTAGGAAGAGGAGAGATGTGAGGTTCTGCCCTCCCAAGGATGTGTTTTCTTTAAGCGTGTACTTGCCATGGAACATGCTGGTTTTAGTTTGCCATTAGGTATTGTGGCACATGGATTCAGCTTCTCCTGTGAAATGAACTTAGATTTTCTTTGAATTTTTAAGCAGAAAGAGAAACATTTTCACCCTCAAAGTATGTAGTCTTCACTGACTGCATCACTAATGATAGCTCTTGTCAGACTTTTGGCCTCAACTCCACTGTTGCCCACACAGAAAATCTGTGATCTGTTTTTGAACTTGACTGAATTTTGGGGGTAATATACTCAGTGGGGTTTGTGGTTTGGTTCCACATTAGCTTGCACTGTAAGCTTAGTTTTCATTTTGGTGTGAAAACCTCTTATCATTGAATTTGCAGTTTAATAAATGCAACGAAATTTTAATCTAATACGCTATCACTTAAATCTCCCTTTACAATGAAGTAAACATGTAATAATTCTTGCACCTGCTCTGTTCCATTCTAAAATGGGGGAGTGGAAGGAGGGCTGGAGTATAGTAGCTGTCAGAAGTTATGTTGAGATCCAAATATCTGACATGAGGTGCAAAAAAAAAAAATGAGACCAGTTAGATGGCATGTGAGGTGCTAAGAACTTGCAGTTCCACTTACTTGGAGTTCCAGTTTTGGGTTTGTTTTACTTGAATATCAGTGCCATAAAATTTTGCATCTGTAGGGTAAAATAAATGTGTCCCACTGAGATCTCAGCACTCTGTGCATTCTTTTTCCACTTGGAACATTAACATTGCTTTCCTCATCTGTAAAATGGGGACAGTAAACTTGTATACTTTAAAAACATGTTATGAACATTAATGTTTGTATGTTATGCAAATTTAAACTCTTCAGTTTATTTCTGAGTATAAATCTAACAATCATACTCTTCTGGGTGTGATTTGGCTCTGTGTCTTTTACAAGGCTGAGGACAGAGTCGTAATGAATTTTGAATAGTAGAAAACACTCTTTCAAATCACCAAATCTGTCTTTTTGCAGATGCTTTATTTTGCACGTCCCTTTTGACTTTGTCTTTCTAATTGATTTTATTAGTTGCAATAACTATTAGATCAAAAGAGACTTTGATTACCATTTTTAAAATCTGCATTGCACTAGAGCAAATCTCGGAATTTTCTTTGTACCCACTCGTGTTCAAGTACTAATCACATATATCTCTAACTGCAGGATCTTCTCTGTATTATGTAGTATCTAGGCATGATTTGGCCATTAGATCATGCTGAGAGCTGGCTGTCTACTATTTTAGGGTGCTTCAGTGCATTATCTGCCTTTTTTTGTTTGTTTAATGGTCTGATTGTCCATAACAACAATGAAATTTCAGCTCATTTTACAATTAAATTTTTTTCCCAAGTTATAACCCACAAGAAATGAGCGTCTCTAAGTTTCCCACAAAAATCCCCAAAGTAAGTCATACCTAATATCTTTTAGTCACTTACTGACAAAGTTTCAAGCAAAAACAATAACTTGGCTTTGACCCTGCTCTCTTCAAAAAGGAAGTTACTTCTGAGGAGCAACATCAAAAAGAATAAATAATTGTTTTTCTTTTTGTTGTTATGATATGGATCATCTGAGCAGTTAGTGGTAAGCAAGCCGTCTTTGATTTGTTTCAGACGCCCTAGTGCTTCGTCCTCTATTTATGTCAGCATGTTCCTGTTCCCACACCAGGAAAGTAGAATCCCTTGATTAAATTCATATTTGTTTTAATCTTTCCCTGTGTCTGA
This sequence comes from Dasyornis broadbenti, assembly GCA_013397935.1. Classification (NCBI taxonomy): domain Eukaryota; kingdom Metazoa; phylum Chordata; class Aves; order Passeriformes; family Dasyornithidae; genus Dasyornis; species Dasyornis broadbenti. Next base: position 2,338,084 of record VZRN01004661.1, on the reverse strand, counting down.
TCTCAAGCTCAAAGATTCTAATGAAAAAAGTAGTGTATCCTGCTGGGAAGAGTGCTGATGTCAGACTTTAGTCTGTTTGTTCTGTTCTAACCTGATAATGCTGGAAATGCTCAGAACCCAAATGCTCAACTCCAGCAGATTCTTAAGACAAAGATATTTTGATATTTCATAGAGAGTTTTAAGCAAGGCTTTTTATTTGTAGAGCTAAATAAAAACAAAGAAAAAAAAAACAAAAAACAAAAAATACAAACCCAAAAACCTATTCAACAAATATTTATGACAGAGCAATTGACCACAACAGTGAGTTTAATTAATCTGATCTCTCTTTATTTAAAACCGGATTTTCCAAGTTCAACACTAAATCAATCGGAATATGGAATACTAATAGGTGTTTAATTATGTTTGTCATTTGTATGCTATATTAAGAAAGATTTACAGTAATTTTCTCACTTTTTCATTTTCATAAGCAGAAATAAGCTAAGATGCATTCTGCCCTGTGCAATGACTGTAAGATTGTTTATTCTAAAGCAAAAAACCGAAGGCATTGCCAGATGCTCTCTTCTAGCTGGAGAGATTGGAGACGTTCCTGTCATTTTTCCCTCCCCCCGTCCTTCCCCATGGCTTTCCCTCCAGCTGCCTCTCTGCTGGAGGTTTCTGCCCTAGAATTCCTGCAGGTGGAACAGAATGTGTGTGGTCATCATCTGGTCTAGTGTAAAGTTGATAAACTTAGCTAAATTCTTCTCCTCAGTGATTAAAACTAACTTGACTTATCTAAGCAGCTGAAGGGGACACGCATGTCTCATCCTGCTAGCAGAGACATCCTAAGAGTAGTTTCTTATGGTGATACACATTTGCAAATCGAGTTGGCATTGCAGAAAAACTTACACAGATGATGGAAGGTGCCATGTGCTTTGGTTTATAAGCTGACAGTGCTCAGCACTTTGAAGGAAACATTCAGTGCCTTGGAGAGGTCCGAATTAGTGATTTTTTTCCCTCTAAATGAATTTACAAACAGATGTGACACAGCAGCCTTTGGTTTTACCTCTGACCTTCAACGATACTTCCTTTTTTTTCAGCATCCCCTGTTGTAAGATCCGTGTATCTTGAAACTGGTGAGCAAAGAGAATGGTGAGATGCACAAAGGCATGGTGAAGTCTAATTCCCTCATCCAGAATGAGTTATTCAGAAATAGTTAAAGATATTTTCTGGACCATGAAGTGGCATTTGAGTTTTTGCTTTATCCCAGAACCTCTAACCTATATTGTTTTCTGAGGGACTGGGGCAGATGAAAGTGGAAGGGAGTAGTTTCTTTCTTTATAATACAACACTGGAGTCAATATGAAATAAGAAAAAGTAGAAATAGATAGAAGCACTTTTATATGCTGACAGAAACAGACCCCAAGATATGAACTGCAGGATACAATGCTGTGTGTGTTTCTTGAAATGGTTGAGTCTTTTATTGATGAAAATGGGAACATCTAATTACTTAACTGTTTGAATTCATTATTATCTTTTTGAGCATCTCAATGTGGACTGCAAATATCCTGTTACAAACATCCATCTTTCAACTTGTGTCAAGTTTTTATTGGCAAACCAAATGTGACGTGACGGTGCAAATCTGTTGAGTTTGTGGCTGCTCAGTGTCAAGGGCCACACAACAACAGTGACTGTAATTAATAGATGGCAGGGAGGCCTTTCCCTGCTGTAGGACAGCTGGTGAATGTCCTGAAGGGCTGTGAGAAGCATATGTGCAGTACACCCAGCAACTTTGTCTAGTTGATGACCAATAGTTGTGCAGACTCTGCACCAGTCTCTCTTTTTTGTGTCCTGGCCCATATTTGTTTGGGTTGGTTTAGTTGAGTGATTTTTGGTTGTTTAGTTGAATGATTTTAAGTGATTTTACTGAAGAGGATTAATATAAACAAGCAGAAATATACGTTTAGATGCAAAACATACAAAAGCTATAGTGACCCCTCAAGACTTACAAAAGTCCTGCACTTTATCTGAGTGTAGGCCTACTGTTGCCATTGTCAAATGTGTCAAAAGTTCTGCTCAATGAGGAAATATTTAGAAAGGGTCTTTTGCAAAGCTCTTATAGAAGTGGTTGAACATAGAAAAACAAAGTTATACTTGTAAGGATGTTTTGGGTATTAAATAATAATTTTCACAAATCACAGATATAAAAATTAATGGTAGAGAATTTGTGAGATTGTGGTTATTGGATTAATTCTTTTCTCTCCTTTATTTTAGCTCATTATGGTTTTTTTTTTTTTTTTTTTTTTTTTTTGTTTTTTTTGGTTTTTTTTTTTTTTTTTTTTTATTATTATTATTTTGGTTTTTTTCTGGTTTTTTTTTTTTCTTTTTTTTGGTTTGTTTTTTGTTTTGCTGCAATCTACCCAGATGGTTTTTTGTCCTCTCTTGTCTCGGTTTTATTTTGACAACACTGTAGACACTATATCCTCTGTAGAGAATCACCAATCTTGGCAATATTCCTGACAGTCTTTTATCTCTCCCTATCCATACAGGACTATATTTATTGCCTAAAGTGTATTGTTTACTTCTAATGATTAAGCAATAAAATGAACAAGTTGTAAAGTATCTTCACATTTTATTTGTCTACTCAGTGCTTATATGCTGTTTTCTATGCGATCATTATAGGATGTATGGCGAGATTTACTTCATTCGAAAGAGACCAGTGATAAAAGATGCAACAGATTTCACCCTAACAAATAGCCCAGTTTGATTATTGTTTCTGGACCAGGCCTTTACACATGAGTGAAATGATAATTTGGTTCTCAACAAAATTGTTTCAAGACTTCTCTGTTTAATGGTTTTCAGGAAAAACAAAAACCTTATAGTAGTGTTGGATGTTGCCATTGTCTGTTCATAGCTGCAGCTTGGATTTTTTGATTGACTGATATATGCAAACATGGTAAATTTCTGCTCTTATTAGTTTCCAAATCTAAGACCATAGCTAAATGATTTTTTAGCCTTTGTTCTAATAAATATATTTTCTAATATTCTGATGTCATTCACAGAACTCTGCATGTCATTCACAGACCAAGCATGTAGCTGCTTGTGCTGTGATTCTGTTTTGTTTTGAGCAGTCTAGATTATGGCTTGAGTTCTGAATTTTATGGGAACCAGATAGGAATCTGTCCATAAATATCTCTTGAATGTTGATAGACCTTCAATTCTTCTCCCACCAGTGAAGGAGATAGATTCTTCCCTAAATGGTGGAGCTGACTGGAAAATCTTGACATGACCCTGCATAAAGAATCGTGAGATACTGATTTTTGTCAGAAATTCCATTGTGGAAATGAGAAATCTCCCTTTTAAAAATTTTTGTTTAAATAAAGATATTTCCACACCAGGAGAGTTGTGGAAGACCACCAGTTTGTAACAAAATAAAAGCATTTACTACAATTTTTTCAGCCATCTCTAACTTTGATGTGTTTTGAATATTCAGTTTGCACAGCTATTTGTCTAAACAAAGCTATGACAACTGTTATTAAATAATACATCATTACATTCTGTTTGTATTTTGGAACATTTATATACTGGCATGGTAGGATGATCTATGACTTTTTCAAGGGTGTCTCTTGAGGCAGCTGACTCTTGCTATGACAGCTAAAATTGCATTTGCTTCAAGGGAGGAAAAGAAAAGGGCAGAGGGACTCCACAACTGAAACTTCACTTTTGCTGGATTCCCAACATAAAAATCAGAATTTCAATCACAAAAGCTGTTAAGCTTCTGCTTCTAACTAATCATTATAACATGAGGAATGATTCCTGCCACAACTTCTCATCGCAATGCACTGAAAACAGAGCGCCTATTCCTGTAATGTCAAAGTGATTGAATTAATCCAGTTATGTGGCTTTGCTAGGCTTTCTATTTTTGTTTCACCAAGTTTTCAATCTATTTTTGTCCATTTCTTTATATGTGCATTATGTAGAAAGAGAAGGAAGCTGCTCTCATTTTTAATTCCCAATGCCTCCTTTTGATTGAAAAACTATGTATTTTGAGAGTAATGAAACACTATATGAAATTGACTTCTTTTTTTTTGGTTGGTAAGCAGACATCATTATACAGTAACTTTGGTATGAGTCAAAGATTTGAAAAATTATCTTATTTCCTGTCCTCACCCCCTTCTATGTACATAGTCTTGAAAAACAGTGCGTGGAATGCAGATTCTGACAAGCAGAACTGCTATACACGCCTGAATACAATACTCAGTTTGAAAAACATGGAAAAGAAAATGAAAAACTACTTGGCGTAATTGAAGAAATAGGAAGTGGTGTTTTACATCAGTCATGTCTACACCTACAGGAGACACATTTCTCCCGTGGAGAATGCAGGCTAAATTTCCAAAGGGGATAATGAAAAAATGTGTGCAGAAACACTCTTAAGAAATAACGGAATTTATGCATCTACCTCCTATTCACTGCTTTGAAAATTTGCCCTCACAAGTAGAAATGATAAACTGTGTTAAAAATGTGTGGCTGGTAGGAATATAATTGATCTCTGAAGAGGCCACATTTGAGTCCAGACATGGTTTATTTTTCTGCTTTACTATCAAAATGCAGATTTTGTGTAATTATGGAAACTGGTAAAGCTTGAACATTTTCCAGCTCCTGATGTAGTATGCATTCATAAACCAGACGATTTTACTGAATGGATTCTCCTCTGAGCTGAAGCTTACGCCTTAAGTAAATGGGTACCTTCATTTCTGCATATGCATATACCTTAAATAATGAGCTATTTGGACTTAATAGTGGCTTCAGGAACTCATTGCTCGCCCTATCAAAGAATTCTGATTTCAACTTACCTGGTTCTAACCTGCCACCTTATCTTTTTGCAATGTGTTTATCTGCTGAAGTAGGTACTATCAAACATTTGTTTCCCATTAGGTCTTTGCAGAATGTAACAAGCCTGTAACACTTGTGTTAGCCCAGGTTGTTTGTTTCACAATTATTTCCCCATGAGCCACCATTTTATTAATAGCTCTGAGGTGTTTGTAGCTTATCTGTGCTGTAGGTGCTGTTGTCAGATACAGTAATTCTGCAGTGTCCAAATATGTTCAACACAAAGGTAAGAAAATTTACCTATTTTTGCTCCATTAATATGAAAATCTAATTTTCTGTGTGTTTTTGTTAGTTGGTCAGTATCAGATGACTCTTCAGTCTTAATTCCTCAAACACTTTTTAAGAAAACCATCCCACTCTGTTTGGCCTGTAAATAAGGTCTGTTTTCTGACTATACATGTTTTCTTTAGGCATTCCTGGAAGGAATGTTGTGGGCATTTTTTTCTATTTGTATTAAAAAAGGCAGAAAAAGTGGTGTGTTTTCATGAAATGGATATAAATAGTTCCTGGTGTGACTTAGGAGTTATGTCAAAGAGTTATATGTAGTTCATGTAGTTGTATATGTTGAATCTCTGTTTTAGCAAGCTGGTGGCACTATATGAAAACACTGACACTTTCTGTAGTATTCAGACAGTCTGTGTGGTCTTACACGTGTCATATTTGACCATTAGTGTCAGTTTGGATTTTTAGTTGTATTTTGACTTTATCTCACTTTAAGTTGTAGTTTCACTTTCTCGCTTGCAGTTGTAATTGAAGTTGATTTAGTCTGGAAAGAAGCACATTAGGATTGCTTATGTGACCTAAAACGGATATCTCATTAACAAAAAATAGCTTTTTAAAGCTTTTCTGGTTTCATTGTTTCTAGTTGTCTGACTAATATACCAGTACTTTAAAAGTTTTATTTCTATCTCTTGGCCCTCAGCTTGTTAGGTGACTTGAGCATGTTGCTCGCCTGCTCTGTACATCTATTCTTCTTTCTTGCTTCTCTTTCATATCTGCTTAGATGACAAGGTTTGTGAGGCAGGACTGCTTCACAACAGGTACCTGTAAACTGCCTAGTGGTATGGGGTGTCTTAAAAACTGCTGTAATGTGAATAATATCTTTTAGGCTTTTCCTTTGTGTCCTGGATATTTTGTGCATCTTCACTCCTGATATCTGTCTGTTGCCACAGCCCTTCAGACGTAGGCTTTGTCTGTTCAAACTGTCCTCTTCCAGCTGAGTAGGCCCTCTGAAGCTTTCAGGTTGTTGCAACATCCGCTAGTTTGGAGAATCAAAGGACCCCTATACTTATGGGCAGTCATGCACACAAATGCATGTACAAAGACACGGAAATATTTCTCTGTGTCTAGTCTAATTCACTTCCTAATTGCTCCAGCAAATTAGTTTCCCTAGCTGCATGCAGAGTTTAGCAGATTTTAGCCTGGTACACTGTGTGGAGGTAGCCATCATTATTGCTGGATCAGTCCTTTAGAGTCATTGGGGTGCCCACTGTCTGGGGAGAGCATCTGCAGAGAGGAGCCAGCAAAAGAGTCCTATCAATTTAAATACCTGGAGGCATCACATACAGGTGCATCAGTTCATGTAATAACTGCAAAGCGTAGTCCATTTTGGTGAGCTGCCTCTGCTTCCTGATTTACTGGCTTTTCCCCCTCTCTGCTCATCTTGCCAACGTTCTACCTTTCTCCTGATAATTCTTTTAAACTCTCTTTAGTGCATCATTCCCTTCTTTCAGTGTGTCTTTTTGCTTTTGCTTGTTCTAGCCACGCCTTCAATTCACCTGCCTTCCTTACCCCACAGCAAAAACCCCCAAACCCGTACCAGAAGGGCTACGTGTTCAATACCAGGTGTATTGTTAAACCTCTCTCCCCATCCTTTCTTTGGCTGTCATGCCTATTTCACTTGTAAGCAGTTTGAGGCAGCAGCTGTTTTATGATAGGATTTTGGCACAGAACCTGGAAGAGCAGGACATGTACTGGGCAGGTCCCTAGGCTCCAGCAGTGCACCCTTTTTCAATACAAATATACTGGAGACACACTTTGCCTTCTTCATCTATTGAATGAAGAGAGTACCAGTTGTGTATTTTTAAAGCGTTTTAGGTCTACAGATAAAAAGGCTTTAGGAACACTAAATATTAATTATTAGTAGTTATTAGCATTCCTACTCTTTTATCAGTGATCTCATTTGTACTGTATAACTCTTAAAGGCCCCTTTTCCTTTTTTTTATTCAATGGCCCTCCTAACAAAGAACATTTAGGAATGGTAAATGGATATTTTGGAATTGGACCGAGATGTATCTGCTTTTTCAGTTTAGCTCAGATATTATTTTCTCTACGTCACATGTCTTCTGTGTCTGCGTTTTGTATGGCTAACATTACAATGTCGGTGCACCTTAAAATTTGAGGTAATAATAGCAGACTGCAATTGCAAGAGGTTGTGTCTTGTGTAAGTGGCTCTTGAGCTGGGCTCAGCCCACAAAACTGGGTAAAAGAAGATGCAGGACTCAAGAATGAAATGCCCAGTGCTATACTGGCCCTGCAATACATTATGTCCTTCTGAAAAGAAGATTGAAATACAGCCATTAAGTTCTTTCCCCATTATCATACAACTCATATGGGATAAGTCTTGGACCTGGACTCTAATTTTTCGGTTGTATGCTCGTGATCTAACCACATTATTTCATCAATATCCACAGAACTCATGTTTCTCCAAAAAGAACTAAAAAATAAACCTTAAATATGTGGGCTTTGGATGTATAGGTTTAAAGGTTTTAGCTACAGGAGTTTGCTTGTAATTGTAGGCTCAGGTGATTTGTTTAGGTAAATGTAGAATGACTACAGAAAAACAGCTACAGGCTCTTCTGTATTTCCACCTTCTGTTATTAAGCTTGAGGTTGTTTCTTGAAACAAGCTGCTGGTGGTAGTGAACTGGAAAGTGAGGAGTTGTGCTGCTGCTTACAGTGGGGACACAATTGTTTGGCAAAGTTGAAAGTTGCACAATGTTTGGCAGCTTAGGTAGAAACTACTCATCTAGAAACGTCTAGATTCTTTCATTACGTGTTAACACACCCGAGACTGTTACCTAGTGCCAGTTCCTACTATTGGACCTACTCCTGCTGCTCTTGGACAGTTCTGTGCAGCTTGGATGGATTTGCACTCGTAGCTACTGTTGTACGCTTCATCCAAGGATCATCTTCCAACAAGGATTTTAGTGAAGTAAATTGAGACAGAACTGCATGATTTGGTGAATAAACATGAGATAAATATTTTCAGAAAAAGTTTATGCATCAAAGTTTGAAGTTACACTGAAAGATCATTGCACTTTTAAATGGAGCTTAGGAACTTCAATCACTCGATTTGATAACAATGTCTCTCTAAATTTTTTGTTCACCTCTGTGTCCATCTAAACACATGGCTTTTGGTGTTATATATCTCATTCATTATCAAGCATCTTGTGTTGCTAACCGAGAGATGTTCATGGGGATTTATGTTGCCTATATCTGTCTTAAATTTGTGCGGGGAAAGATACTCAGAAAGCATTAGGCTGCTTGCTCGGTTATACGCTCATATTGCAGTGTACCGCCTTTCCCCTGAAGTATGTGAATGTTCTCTGTCTATTATTTGAGATCAACACAGGAGTTTTTAATCTTTTTCAAAGTGTAAACTATCTTTCAAAGAGTCTTGAAAGTTCATTTTATAAAACCAGATCAAATCGTTTTGACATTTGCTAGCTAGACATTTAAAGGAGTAGTACAGATGCAAAACTATTTTTCAGTGGGTGATTTGCTGTAGATAAAGGGCTAACTAACCTGCATCTATCATTATAAACACAGGGAGTCCAGCATGTGTCAGCAATGTCCTGGAGAGAAACATCACTTAAATGTTAATCCATTGCTTTAACTTTTGTGTCTTCTTACTTTTTCATGAAAGTAGTACTGGACATCAATTGAATTCCTCAGTTCCTTTTTAAAAAAATTTGCCAAAACCTAAAACTGCTTATGTTAATTTGTGAGTTTAGCCTAAGAAGTCCTCATAACAATCTTTAAAGTGCTTACTCAATGAATGTGCTCAAATCAAATTGGCAAATTCAAATTCAGGATTAAATCAAATTTAAAATGAAAATTTTGTCTACCTTTGCATGCAGACTATTTGATATATGAATCAAGGCTCATTTCCATAGTAGAGGTACATCTACTGCCCATGCCTATAGGATTTCACTGTAGTTTATCTGATAACATTTAATTGATTTAAGGTCTGATAATTATAATCCAAAGTTGTTACACTCATTTACTGAATCAATATTTAAATCTAAATTCTCCATTAAATGCTTGTAAGGGGATTTATTGTGCTCTTGTCACTGGTGAAAATATTTCAGTGATTGTTTTTTCTTGCACACCAGTGTGTTGGAAACTTGAGATGCTCCGACATTTTCAAAGGAGGTGAACTTGGGTGGTAATTCCCTGGGCTAAAGTGTGTAGTCAGGCCTTCACAATTCTTAAAGATGTGACTAGCAGGGATGCTATTCTGAAAGAGCTGTAAAGATTATGTGACAGTTTTTATGTATGGAGAATTGGATTCCAAGTCATAATTTTTGCATACCATCAGAAAAGAGAAATGTAACTATTGCATGCTCTCATCTGGCTGGGCACCAGCAGGCCAATCGATGTGTCTGCAGAACAATACTGAATGTATTGTTTCAGGGTGGCATAACATTGCTGTAACACCTTTTTACCTCAGGAGCTGTATAACTGTGTTATACAGTTACACCAAGAACTGTGTTTACTTCCAGCTTTTGCTGTCTACTGAGCCTTTGAATCCAGTCGCATGCTAAGAATTGCTTGAGTACTCAGTATTTTATGGTGTTACTTCCTAAGGATCTGTTAGCTTAATTATCACATTATGTCCTGAGAGATAAGGACACATTCATTGCAGTCACACTGCTGGTTGATTGGTTTCGGCTCACAGTTATCGCATTGTTAAATCAGAATCTTTGGAACATTCATGATCCTGTGGCCTGAATATTTCAGTCCCTTAACTAGCCTAGATAAGTTGCTCTTTTATATAATAGCCCAAATCTGTTTTTTACATACTGCTGTGTAGAAAATATTTTGCAAACTGGTTAATTTCAGCATCACATTCTTAAATGCTAGAGGGAGATAAATATTATTGTCCCAGGTTTATTAACAGCAAAAAGAGCAGCAGCAGTACTTTGCTAGAGGCTGCATCAGATATTTGAGATGGATCAAAGGGCACGTCTGCTGCAGTGATTGCCATGTGTGCAGATACCTGTGCTCACTGTAAATGGGCCAGTTCGGGCCTCACAACTTACTAGAATGAGACAGTGGTAAATCTGCTCCAGCTCCTCTGGTTAATGGCTTTGCACTGTTAAGTAAGTGCTGCCAATCAGCTGTGTGCTGTTCTAGCAGAGTGTGCTGCACTAACAGGGATGAAATGATTATTTTTATTGCTGGGATCAATTAGCTAGTGCAGGTGTGACTGACACCATTATTTCCCCAATAATATAGAATGTTCTGTAAAGATTAATTCAGGTTTGTTTTTTGTTTTTTTTTATCATTCCATAGAGAGCACTAGAAAGAAACACAGCCCCTGAGGGATTACAGTAGAAATTAGCCTGTTGGCCACAGTCTAACCCAAGTTTTGATAAGATGTTGTCCACTAAATGAGGCAGTGTTCTTGTGGAAAAAGGATGTGAGCCTGTAATTAAATAGATGCAATGTGAAAATTGATATGCACAAAATTATTACATTGAAACTATGCTGAAATTAACATTGCATGACTCTCCATCTTAGAATTCCTATTGTATACTTTTCTCTGTAGATAATAGCTACATTAATCAATAAACAGATCTCACCACAGTATTTATCTGGTTTGTCCTTGGCAACAAAATGAAAGGAGTTCAGAGGAACCACATATCCTTTCATTTGGTAAATAAAAGCTTGTGTATATATTGTTTCTTTAGAGCAGACACACAACTCTTTAGCATTAGACTTTCAGGTACATGTGATGTAGCTAATGGACCCTCAGATTTGATAGTATAACATACATGAAAATAGCCTTTTTTGCAGGAATAACAGGAAACAAGTTAAATAGAGTAACAGTTGAGACTTTGAAAGTGGATAAAAATGTATTGACAGGATAGGTTAAGGAATGGAAATTATGTATGTTGCTTTTCACTTCAAATTATGAATTGAAACTAATGTAGGTTGGCTGCATTAGTGAGAGCCTAGCTGTGGAGTAAATGAGCTTTTCTGCCTGAATTTAAGAATATACATTCTAATTGTTGACATTGTCAAAGAACTTTGGAAAATTTGAAAATGGCTTACATTAAAAAATAATTTAAAGTAGAAATTACCTTGAGGATTACCCTGGGATTCTTAATTCTCTGTGATATTTATAAGAAGAAACAAAAAGAAAATTTTGAACTAAGCGGCATTCCGGTTCAAAATTAATGTGGTAAAGCTTTCATTTAAACAGCAGTAAAAACAACTCTGATTTCACCTGAAAAAAAGAAGAAAAGCTTATACAGTTTTGCTAAATTATAATTTTTTACATGTTGTGATCTAAGAAGGGATTGCTTTTTTTTTTCTTCTGGTCCAGACCTGACAGATGCTGGTAGAGAAGTTGCCATCTGTGTGGTCTGAGTGACAGGTAATGTAGTGAAATAAAAACCAAGCACGGGGAGATGTTCAGACAGTGAGGTTTGTTAAGACTGTTGAGTTACTAAAGCACCAATATTTGATCTGTTTGAGAGTCTCAGTGCCAGGCCTTGGGAAACACATACGCAATATACCTGGAAAAGTCCAATTGCTACCAGCAATTTATGTGAAAAGTAGAAAAAGGAAGAAGATACAGAGTGAATTTCTGCCAATATTTTGGTCTGGGTAGAGCAAACCTCACAGTTTCTGGTAGGCTTGGGTTTACAGGATGCCAACTAATATTTTCATGCTTAGCATTACCTAATGTACCTCAGTGAGTGTCTGAGGGAGTGAGTGCAGAGTGGAGCACTCTGTGCCATTAGCTGCCTGGGGAAGGAAAGAGCTGCTCAAGAGGTTTTCTGTTCTGCCCCCACTCCCCTGCTTTTATTGGCCTGGATGAATGTTACAAAGAGGAAACCAGATGTGAGACAGGGATGACTTGAAAGGACAGGTAATTAATATCATCTGCCTTAACTTTCTTATCTTGATGGGCTGATGTTTACGATGCTGACCCCAGGGTGGGGGAAAGCACGACCCCCTCGATATGAAATGAGAACAGTCCAAAGGCTTTCAAGGCTCAGAGAGCTCTGCTCCTCCTGTAAAGAGTTTGATTTTGTGTGAGTGTGCATGTGAACACTGTCTTGCAACAGTTTATTCCAACAGCAAGTCCTTTATACTTTCTTTTCACTAAGTAAAAGCATTAATGCTATTTTCACGTTGGATTTTTCTTTCTCTTTTTAGTTTTCTTTTGCTTTTAATTTGTTTTGCAATAAATTCATGTCAAGTGACCAAGAACTGGGGGAGGGGAGGAGAGAAGAGACCTGCAAAACCCAGCAGCATTTCCAATAGTTGATATCTCTCAAGAAAAAAAAAAAAAAAATCACCTTTTGCACTTAATTATTTCTGACATTTTGTCCATCATATTGTAATGAGCTTCTTCAGAGGAAATAAAAACAGCTTGTCTCTTTGAAAGCAGAGATGCAACTATTTTTTGTGTGTTTGTTATCAAAACACAAGCTGTTTTTCCTTCCTCAAAGGACGCCTCACCGTACAATGGAAGAAACATCAAGAACTAAATTAGACAGCATCAAGTTCACATGAAAGAAAATATATTTCTTTAAAAAGACTTTTTTATGGGAGAGAAAAGATGTAAGGGTTTAGCAATCTAACTCTTTTGCAGTGTGTGCTACTTTCTTGGCAAAGATGTAATAGTAAGGAACTGAATGGCAGATTTCATGATAACAGTCTAATTGTGAACAAGGGGCTTGAATTAACTCAAGTCATTTGGGAGGTCTTTGATAATTCCATATATTAGCAGGACCTGGTACATTTTCTGGTTCCCTACACATTTCAGAATGTGTATCTGACTTTGATCATTTTACTATGTTGAGCATAAATCACAGACTAATTTACTATTTGCTTTGAGTGGCTTTTTATGTCTGACAGTTTTTCAGAATCAGCAATAGAGTTTATTTTCTAATCCAATGTACTGGAAAACAATACGATTTCCAGCTGCAGTGTTTAAAGTAGGACCACTAAAAATGTGGGATGGAAGCCTCTGGTTGGCAGAGTATTTCAGGATATCAACTCGTTGGTCATGGGCCTTAGCTGTATGTATCCAGATATAATGATTGGGAGTATTTTTATAAATAGGTTGTAATAGTAATTTTTGTTTTATAGGCCACAAGTTTGTGGGTGGTCTCCAAAATTTTCTAAGCCATAGATTTCAAAAAAACCACCACTATATTTCTTTATATGGTTTTTCATTTTCTTCTCAGCTTAGATTCTAATGTGTTTTGATATACAAGAATTTTAGTTACAGGTTTACATTTTGTTCCAGTTTATGGCTTAAATGAGCCTTTACATAGATGTGGTAAAACATCTAATGAGGGTGAAAAGATGTATAAAAAATTTGTGTGGTGACCTTCTGCTGGTACCACATCAGAACTGGAGTCCTGCTTTGTTTTAATGCAGTGAGCCATTTCACATCTTCTCAGCTATGTTTCCATTTAGATTGCCCTCACTCTGAACCATTATTTACTTACAGGTATTTTCATTAAATGATGAATGAATTGCTCCAAGTAAAAAAAAAAAAAGAAAGCTCAACAAAAACTCCCGTTGTTGTTGTAGACCTAGTTGTTATTGTATAAAGAGTCTGTTTGCCAAGAGAAGCTTTGTATTCCAAGCTTGTTTGCCTTATTTATTATCTTCCTTCTGCAATTGTTGTTTTCAGTACATGCCTTTAAGATTTAAGCAAAAGGATGATATAATAACTAAGTAAATGTGTCCTAATTAATGTGACAGTTTATTATTGAATTGGAGTTGGTATGAAATAACAAGCAGACACAGAAGAGTACCAAGCTGGGTTCCTTGCAGAGGTGATCATGTTCATTTATTCAGTCAGAATGCAGTTTCCTTCACTTGGGCAGTCAGTGAACAGATATTTTGAAGAAACCTGCAGGACTTAAGTGCTTAAATCCCAATCAAGAACTGCCTTAGACAATCTTGTTTAGATTTTGAACAGCCCAGACATTTTTTACAGCTCTGTGAGTGTATCCTCATAGGCAGCTCACTCCTGCATCCATCTGGCCTGGAGCAGATACAGAGTATAAAGATACAGAGATGGTAAAGCCTGCTTTAGTTCTGGAGAAACTGGGTTTTATTTCTGAAAGTTACTGGAAGTCAATGAAGGTAATATGTTAGGTCTGAGCTTAATGCTTTATCAAATCATCTTGGTCTGTATCGTTACCTGAGCTTTGAATCACTTATTTCACTTTAATGGAAGGCATGGAAGAGGGCAATGACTAGGCAAAACCTCTATAAGGGCAATAAGGACCCTATTTCCAAAGGTGTTGAGGTATTTAAGGTTGTGACTGGAACTCCAATGAGCAGACCAGATTCAGGATGGTTAGCTACCTAATTCATGTGGAATTCTTTGGGAATCAGTGTAAATGAGGAGGAGTTTGATGGGGTACTTAACTTGTGATGGAAACCTACATAGAAGTTTAGTATGCTTTGAAAAGGGTATGGACAACATTGAAGTCTTTCGCAAGACACGTGTGAAAGCAGCTGCCGAATATACACTGAGATGTGTCATTTGCTGTTATAGAAGATATAGCTATTCACAGATTTTATTTTACTTTCAGAGTAGTTAGAAATTGTGGAAAAAGACAAAAAATTCATAATGGACAAACTACTTGCTGAATCCCCACAAAGAAATGTTTAACTTTCAACATCTTTGTAATAACACTAATAATAAAAGTTTTCTTTTCCTCAAAAGTTACTTTTGGGATGATTGTCAACACAACTGACACAAATTTGAAAGTACTCAACTGTCATTGATTGGTGATTTTTTTTTTTCACTACAAGGATAGATGATGGTAGAAAAAGTTCCCTTTTATTTCCTACTTGCATGTTTTTTCTCTGTAAATGTAACTTATTAAGTAGTTTCATGCACCTGACAATTCATGCATATTGATTACTTTTTCTCTTTGTAAATCATAACATGATAGATTTTGATGTTTCCTTAATGTTTTTCAGTTCATTAAAACTTCTGCTTTTCAGATTATATTTTGTTCTTTAAAATATCTTCCCTAGTATTTAATTAATGTGTTTCTGTGTGAGAGAAATGCAACTTTATGATGATTGTTTTAGTAAAGAATCTGAGATCTTCAAATATCCCATCTACATTTATATATTTATATATAGTTATATGTAAGTAGTTTAGCTTTTCCTTCAATAATATGTGCTGGATTAGAAAGTTATCAGATATTGTAAAAAATAGGGGAAAGGAAAATATAAGTTAAAGAAACTGAACGACACTCTATATCTCTTAATATATCTTGTTAGAATGGGATACCTGAATGATACTTGTCATATATCCTGTTAAACTTGTTACTGGTAGCAAACCACTGCATAGATAGTTTGGGGCTAGAAAGCTGCACAGTATTCAGGTTGATTTTTGTTTGGTTTTGTTTTCCAAAAACATTCAAAGAATATGTGTGCTGAAGGTATGCAACTTGAAGTTAAAGTTCTATGTCAAAATGTTTTTCTGGAAGATAAAACCAACCAGCATTACATAAACTTGTTCATTAGCATCTGTTTTAAGCAAAATCAAGTTTTTTACAGTTTTCAAATTCTTTTCTTTCCTGAATTAAACCTTGATACCTTAAACTGAGCCTCTGATTCTTCTCTTTGGAAATCACTGAGGTCTTACAGAATATTTGAGATCTTATCTCTGTTATTTTAGCACCAAGTTTAGCAGTGAGGATCGTTTTGAGACCTGCTGTCCAGAAGTAAGATTTAAAGCAGCATAGAAAATTAAAATTTATTTTGCTGTAATGCGCTTTTCCATTGATTTGTCAATATTGGAGTCTGTCTTCTGAACACACACAGAGAGAGAAAATATCGACTTGAATCTTGACTAAACATTACACTTTTTAACATAGATTGTCTCTGGAGTCCCAGAATTGCCTGGGAAAGGCACCTTCCATGGCCAAATGTTAAGCAAAAGAATCTTTGTTTTCTGTAAAAGCACCCCTGAGATCTGTAATATGCTAACAGTAATGGAGAAGCTTTTTTTTTTTCCGCTGGTAATAATGCTATCAGCATCTTAATTGCATGAGTGAGGTTTCAAAAAATGTAAATAAATAACACAAGTAATGAATATTTTGAGACTGCTAACCTAGATCTACAGCTGAACTTCAGAAGCAGAGAAAAATCCTGTAAATGGCAGCAGTTAGATGCTTTCCTAATTGGTCATATTAAAATACGCCTGCTATCCGAAGTGAATGCTTAATAGGTGGTATGTTTTCATTGGAACTCCCAGGAGCAGAGTTCTCATGTACAGACAGTCTGATGCTCAGAAAACAAAATTAGCTGTGTATCAGCACTGAATCCTGGTATCAACTTTTTCTGACTCAGGAACCTTTAATATTTCTTCCTTGGCAAAGAATTACTTTTTGTTTGCTCTTCCCTCCATATGGCTCTTCATCTCTCTGAAGAGATTTGTCTCAAGTCCTAAATACCTGGTTTTGGGGTGCCCCTCAGTTCAAGAATTTATTCTTGGTGTTAATTTATTTTCCCCCTACTTGTTTGCCTCTTCATCTTAGTAGGTAGCAGATGGTAAAGCTGGCCTAATGGTAAAGAAATGTCCCTTCTGAGTCATGAATGTTCTAGCGTGTTCACAGACATTCTTCAGTTTAGTTCACTGCTTCAGACACAGAGTGATTTCAGCTGATTGTCTGTATATATCAGATTTTATTAGAATTTATCATGTTTACTGCTGAAGTTCTTAAGTGATGAGCTGCTGTCTGGGGTGTGTGTATGTGTGTTCTCTCCAATGTTTCCTTGTAGCTATTTTTTATTTAGTAGTTCTCCTCCTTATGTTTGTTGATGTCACCTCTGCTGAATTTCAAGTTGTGGATATTAGACTTTCACTTTATCAATTTAAGTTCAAACTCTTCTTTCAAAAGATAAACTGACCTGGCATTTTCTGTAGCTTTTTATTTTGTGTGTCTTTTTATGTTTCTATCTTGCAAGTAAATGGAAAATACTCAGTAGAACAAAGTAGGAAGGAGCTAGACTTCATGGTAACCTTTGGATTGATAAGATATTGATGATGATTAGCTTTTGGTCATTGCATTCCTAGACCAGTCCTTCCTTTCTTTTAATGTTTGTTGGTTCAGCAGTGATTCTGCAGCCCTCAAGGAGTTTAGTCCTTGCTGTCATGAAACAATGCAGCCTCAGTAGGAGGGATCTGAATCTGGTCATGGGCAGAGCTACTACAGTAAATTAGGAAACAGCAGTACAGTCCTGCACTTGAAACACCGTCCCTGAATCCTTTTGTTTATCTGACATTTATTCTATGAGCAATGCTGCTCTTAGAGATTTTTCTGGCGAGATTGCTGCCAGCATCTCAGTTGTCACAGAAGGAACTCCTTTTTTAGTGCCAGCATCTTCTGTAACCCCACTTGTATGCTTCTAATAACTTTTTTTGTAACAAGAGATGACAGTTGCAGTACCTGGGCTGTCCTTGTGCCTGTACTGCTTATTACCTTGATATTGTTCTTTGGAGGGTAGATCATGTTGACTCTATTGTTGATGGGTAGTTCAGGTGAATCATTAGTTTGGAAAATAATGCACATTCAAAGGAATGATCTCTTTTTGTCCAAAGAGAATGAGGGAAAATGCAGACTGCTCTGCTGCTGAGGTAGAGTACTTCTCTTGTTGGCAGTGAGGGAACTGAATATACTAAGAGAAAGTAGATTAAACCAGTGAGAGAAGATCTGGTGGGGACCTGGCAAAGACTGAGTTCCACAGAGAAAGGCAACAAGCAGACTCCACCTGCACAAGTGTCCTTTTTGCTGTGGAATTTTATGGAAGCCCAGTCAAATAACTCAAGTCTCAAGATCCCCTTAGTCTTGCAATCCTTTTATGCTACGTTCTAGTAACGAGCAATAAAGTGGTCTTGCTCAATTTTCCTTCCTCCTTGTTTCCTGTCTTACTTTGTACGTGAGTGAAACTATTCACTAGAGAATGAAATTCACAACCTTTCCTGAAGGAGTTCACAGAGGGAGTGTTTATACAAGTCTTTAGTCTAGTAACATTTTTTTCATAATTAAACTAAAGTTTTTCAGATTGAAATTCTTGAATGTGAAGATTTTTCAGCACATGAAAAAGCTTAAAACCAGACTTTCTTTTAGTTACTCTCACATGTGCAGACTCTCCTGTGCTTTCTCTGATGACTTTTAGCTGTAATATTTACTAGTGATATAGTGGAACTCTGTAACACATTTTGAGTATGAAAGCCTGTGTTCAGCAAATTGCTTCAACTAATACTATATCCAGTTACCTGAACGTTGGAGGTGTATTTTGTTGCATTGCCAAAGAAAGCAACTAATAATACTTCTAAGAACTTTAACTGTAGGATATAAAATATGCGGTGTGTGTCTGTTCTTGGCAATAACTTTAGAGGGAAAACCAGATATTAAGAAACTGGATATAATTTATTCTGTATATGTGCCTGCTGGTTTTTCTCAGCACAAGTTTGCAGTTCTTTCATTGCAGTAAAATTCTGTAATGCTCATTATGAAGCCATTAGTTGTTGCATAATCACTCAAAGAGTACCAGGCTATATTAAAAGTTCTTGTGGTGTTTTAGGTTTCTGCATATTGATACTGCATGTTTCAGCATACAGAAATGTTATGTTTGGATTGACAATCAATAAGTTAGAGGTACTGCCGAAAATATTTATGTAATAAAACTCTGTAAGATTCTGTGTATTGGAAGAAGTTTATGTATAGCACAATGTCACTTAATCTAATATTTATAATTAGTGCTGTTTGCACAGGATCAGCAGAGTCCCTTTGAGACTAGAGAGGTGTTTCTGCTTCAGTCACAACTTTTGGTTGCCCATGGATTCATCATATAGCTCCTTTGAATCAGCTCACTGGGCTGCAAAATGGCAATGGTAGTACTTACATGGGGATGCATCTATCCCACAGTTGAGGTCTTACACTGAGATTTACATGACAAATGCATTTAGAAAGATCCCAACTCAATATAAAATGGAGAGTCCATCAGCAGAGGGAAATAGAAATCACTTTCTAGAAACCTTAATTTGAACTTCTGGATTCAATGGAAAACTTAATACCAGCAGTTCTTAATCTTATCTACAGAATTATACTGTAATTATAAACCAGCAAAGCTTACCACTTTCTAAGTGCACTTATTTTCAGTTTAAGACTTTACACCATAAGTAGTAACAGGAATTTATATCATATCACATGGGCCCCCAGTGTTCAATTGTAATAATAAAACCTCCTAAAGCTTTCTGCCTGACACTTCTAGGTAACTAGTGGTCTTACACAGTATCTAAAGCCAAGGTGAAGCAGCAGGCACTGTGATGGAGACAGATACTCCCTGTATGACTTTAGTATTATAAATTATTATAATTATTATAAATTATTATAAATTCTCAGTAATGTTTCCTCACTAGTAATTTTGAATAGCGAAGCTTCAGCAATGTTCCAACTACAGCATGGAATGATGATAAGACAGATAAGGGGTAGAGCATTCATGAGTCTACATTTCAACTTCTTCAGCATTTGTTTTTTATAGAGGACTTGTTTTTTAAATATTGATAACGATTTTTAGCACATTGATTTAATATATTGAATTAAAGAACTTGTAAAAGTTCCTGTGATGAGAAGTAAAAACTTCTTGAATTTGAGGTGCTACGGAAACTAACTGTACCCTTACCCACTGTATTTCTTCTAAACTTCAAGAAAGTGAAATCTAATCTTCTATTGTCCTTTGATTTGTTAAGGTGTTACTAAATAGTGTTGTTAAAATGAAACTATGTCTATTTTTTTTGTCTTAGTTTGCAAATACCAAGGTTTTATAGAGTAATTTTTGAGACCAGTTATCCTGAAGGTATTTTTGCAATACATTTGGTATGTCTTCTTGAGCCAAACAAGTTTGGAAGTGCTAACATTTATCTTTGTAATACAATACACTAACATAGTGTTTTATCCCCTCAGTGTCTATTTAATTTATTTTACTGAAAATGTAGATAGATCTATGCTGTAGCCAAAGAATATTGTATTGCTTGGCTGTCGTTTGTTATCTTTCCAACAAAAACAAATGATATTCTGTCATTTGAATGAAATGATAAAATCTGTAGCCAACTTGTAGTGTTTATTTGTTCTTTGTAATGTTAGCCCTAAATGGATAAGGAATATACAGTTTCTGAAAAAAATGGTATTGTTTAGGAGGTAACCTTTTATCGTCTTATTTGAGATAGTTCTGTAGCTAGGAAAAACATTCTTGGCTTTTTGGTACTCAAACCTACATAGTGGGTCTTGCCTTTCTGTATGCTTTGCTAAGCTTTCGCCTTTTCCTTTTCCCATCTTTTTCTCCTCTTCTTTTCCTTCTACTTTTTCTTTTCCCCTCCTGTTCTTCTGATAGCCTGAGTAAATAGTGCCAGCAAACATGCAGTGCAAAATTACATTGTATAAACATACAGTCTGATATGTGCCAATCAAAATCCACCACAGGAGAAGTAAATCTGATATAGCTGTCTTCAGATCTGCAGATTTTGGATCTGCCAGGTCTGGCAGATTTGTATTGCAGAAGTTCACCATTTTGCAACTATTGAACTAAGTTGTAAGAAAGAAGGGGGGATGCCGAATTTGCAAATATACAAAGGACATAGCAAGGTTTCATTCCTACCTACGTGTCTGAATTCTTCCAGTTGCACCTTTCAATTCATTAATGTTGCATCAATTCTGATTTCACTTGTCAGCCTCTGGCCCAGTGAGAACATGGTGGCCATCCTCTACTCAGTAACTGATTTAAACATTATCTGGGATAAACCTTAATCTGAGTCAGCCACTAACTCAGCTATGGTGAGATCCTCTCCCTTAGTTTTGGAAATCCACCCAAAGAAGAGTCAGTCACAGAATTTTGGCTTTATCTGTTCTCTGTACTTTACATTTCACCCTGTGAAAAGTTCTTCATTTTCCTCCTTCCCCTGACATGTTTTTAAATGGCTTTGATAAATCTCTCTTCAAATTTCTTATGGCATAAAGTTTCTTAATCTTGTAAAAACTCTTAGATGTTCTTCCCATGCTAGTTTTAAAATGGTTCTGGCTTGGTTGCAAAAGTGTTATACAATATAGTCAACAAAAGTGTTGTGCAATAGAAGTACCCAAAAATGATAACTGATGCTGAAGTATTGAGGGATGAATAGGGCATTGGTATTCTTTTTTAGCCATTTTAATATTATGAACAATCTTCAATTTGCAACTGGAAAACCCCATCAGCTATTACATCAACCAAACACAATGGAGGACAGTTTGTGCAATTCCCATTCCAGTATTCTATAGGCAATCACTTGTAGTACCTTTGTAGTAAAGTTGCAGTCAAAACATGCATTTCAAATGTGAGTAATCAGTACAGAAAAATTAGTAAGGTAAACTACTTAATTCCTTTTTTATACGTGGGTCTTTGTAGCTGGAAATTGTGTGGTCTAATTGATAAGGAAAAACAATTTTATGTGTGGAGGGGATGAATTTTCTTAATGAAATGATACATAACTTCTAGTAATTCATAGCTCAATGGGTTCAGCTCGGCTTTCAAAAGCATATGTAATTTACTTTAGATTCATGATGAATATGTGCAGTCCTTTAAAAGGTGAAACAAAGGTGTTTCTAAGTCATTCCAGGAATACACCCATCTCCAGCCCAGTGCAAAATAACAGAGTTGGTGAATGAATAAAAAGCAGCATCGTCTCTGCCATCGAAAGGTCACTTTTTGGTGCATTGCAATTGTAATTTGCAATGCTGGGAAGAAAACAGGCAGCATCCTGCCTTGTCATCTCTAGTGACCTATTGGCAGCTGCCTGATGTCAGTGCCATGTGGAGCAAAGTGGGCCTGTACCACCGACCAGGTGTTTCCATCTCCACATCCCAGCGTTGTGCAGTGCCCCAGGAGGTGCTAAGATGTGGGTTAATTTTCAGACCAATGGCAACCTGAGGAAATGAAGCATCAGAAACACTTTATACAGGTAGTACATGGGCCACCCTGCATACCTCACAAAATCATGAAGCAAATTAAATCATATCAGTACAACACCTTGTGTTTGCACTTTGGATTCCACTAGTAGGGCATATACAGAATAAAAAAAAGTGCAATATTTAATCTTCTTTTACTTGTTACTTAATTTTGCATGTAAATATACAATGCAATACAGCAAATATTAAATATATATCCTAAACCACATGAATTCAAACCCCCATTTGTTTTATCAATTGCTTAAGCTCATTTGATCATAAGGGACAGGGAGACCAAACAGCTATAAAAGAGCTCCATTTTCTATCAACTGAACCAAATCCTCCTTTGATCTGTTAATCCCGAGTTTATAAGGTTAGGAGATAAGCAAGCGTAACTAAATTCCTTTTTCTTTTTGTCCACCTAATAGTCTATGAAGCAAAGCAAACATAATAAGCTTCTTTGCTGCTTTTCAACCTCCTCTTGCTGAATAATTCAAAAAGTGCATTACAGGTTTTATGAGTACAACTGTACACACAAGCAATGTTCCATGTTTTTTTGCATGCCTCAAATTTGCATAGATTATATTTTTATTTTGCATTTCTGACACAGAAGCTGACTGCCTACTCGTTCTTGGCTTTTTATTAGGTCTTTGATGCTTGCTGGAGGAGAAGGCCTCTTTTGTCTCTGATAGCCTTAAGGCAGATCTAGGTTAGCAAGAAAGCCAGAGGTTTCAGGCTTGTTAAATGTCACAGTAATGGCTGTCTTTACGCATTGAAATACCAGCCTTCTTCTTTATAGGAAAATGAATCACATTACCACCAAGGGAAGGAAAGCCTTTGTTGGAGGAGACTGCTAGTCTGCTGCTTAAGAAGGGGATTTAATTTTCCCCTCCAGGCTTTTTGGCCAGCCCACTACAGTTGCCCTTGTGGAACTCTGATATCATAGCATGTGAAAGATAGCAAACAAGAAAGAGCAATTAGCCATTAATCATACTCATTTTGCATTGGATGGACAGACTATTTAAAATACTGTGTGTGTTCAGCACATGAGCAAGAATAGCCTGTGTGGAGAAAGCATGAATACACAGGGTTTTATTCCTGCATCTTGGCAAAGCAGTTCTTGTTTAATCCTTCTTCAGTGTTACTGAACTGGTGTTATGCATAGTATTTTTTATTAAACTCTTCTCATAAGTTTTAGTGCACAGAGAACGCAATTTAGGATTTGCATTGCCTACAAAGTGCTTATTTTTAATTTCTCATAAATTGGGTGAATTACTTTAAATAAAAATGTAAGAACTGCATGATAATTCTGCAAAATTCAGAAAAAAATGATTAATTGTTTATGATGTTTTATATTTATGGGTCTATCTGTTTCATAAATTAAAGAATAATTGATTAAATTGCTGTGGTTTTGCATATATAATTACATGTTTATCTAGGTAAGGATAAACTGTATGTAATTACATTAGAATATAGGGAATGGAAATTTATTAAATTAAATGAAAGTGCATAGGTATTCAGTATTATGTTAAATACTATTTTGCATTAAAAGAGGATTTTATTAATTAAATAACAGCATTAGCATGTGTGCTGGGGATGTGTTAGTAAAGGTAAGTTTGCCAAGATCTTTTGTATTCAAGACCAATTTGCTAGAAAGAGAAAATACTACTGGTAGGCTGTGAATTGACCGGATTGCTTCTAGTTCCCAGGGCCTTTAGACTCCTTGGACTAGTAGGTCTTGAACTTCTATTAGAAACTGTTATTTTTATGAGCTTGTTAAGTAAACCTATCTTTCTTATAATAGTAGCCCTGAGATAATGAGGGTACTAAGGTGATCCAAAATCTATTTAAGACAACAAAGAAATTTCTAGAGGTTTCAGAGCCTCCTGGAACAGGATCATTGATCACAAAGTACAAGTGAAACACTATGAAATAATCTGTCCTTGCATAGAATTTATTGAATTTAAAAAAAAAAAAAAAAAAAAAAACAAAGGGAAAACCCACTGTCATACTTGTTCATTTTGAATACGGTACAAAACTAAGACTAGTGTAAAAAAAACCACTTAAAAATAAGTAGTGTTTATTATATTTGCTTTCAATTCCAACTTAGGCAACAGCTGGCTGACAGGGAACCAAAATAATAAAAAATAATAATGTAAAATGATATTGTGAATTATTTTTCTGCAAGAGTGTTTCTGAGTATTAGTTGTTTGCATGACACTGTACGACCCTTCATCTACTCTGAAAAATTGCTCATCTATAGCAATTGCATGGAATTGAAGAATATGTGTGCTGAATAGCTGTCATATTATTTAATTTGGATAATGAAAAAGATGCAAATATTTACCTTTTGGAGTAGAGAATAAAATATTCATAGATGCTTATGAAATACTTTAGGGTACTTCAGGTTTGGGGCTTGCTGGTTTTGACTGTCTATTATTTAATAGTGTATTCCTACATTCTCTTATTGAAGAATAAGGAGTGATATTTAAAGCAGCATTCAAATAGTTGATACTTGTATTATAGCAGAAAATATCTGGTTAAAGCCAGCTTCAAATCTTGTATGGATCAAAAAAGCAGAAATTCTGATATCTGCAATGTGTCCCACATACAGAGAGACATACATGTCTCTCTAAATATCAGATGACCTATTTTAGGCATGCTTTAGTTCCATAGTTTAGATAACAGGCTTGGGATACTCTTATGCAGTTGGATTGTTGTGCTTAAACCTAAGAAAGCCAACAAAAGCTCTATAAAATGGAGAAGGATTTGCAAACGCTGTGCGTAGTATATACAGTATTTTCCTATCTCTTATTTATGATTATGTCAACTTTAAGGCTAAAATTCCTATTCATTCTTAGAAAAACTGAATTTGGGGCCTTCAACACAATGAGTTTTGTTGTTGGTTCTTTTTTTTTTTTTTTTTAATGGGCAACACCCTTCCACTTTCTGTCCACCTTTTTCAACTTCTGCATAACTTGACTGATAAATGTGCACTGACTTTGGCTGTAGTGAATCTAGTCTCCTTATCTTCCTAGAGAGCTCCCAGTCCCTTGCTTTTACATTTATCATCTTTAAATGTATACGGGGATTGGTGAGTTGTACTTCTTGGAGGGATGGAAGAAACTGAGACCTCAGTGCCAAAGATACACAGCACATGTGTGACAGAATGGTGAAAGCACTTCCAAGACACCATGCCTTGCCTTTGAGATTGTCCCTCTTCCCCTTTGTAAGAGGATTTTCTACTCTTTCTAAATCAAGTGGTGAGGACCAAGTGGGCATTAGAGTATTCCCCTGTAAAGTCAGGTTCAAGCTCAGCTTTGCCTTGGTCAGAAACCAGGAAAGATCCGTCTTTTTCTCACAGGAGTTCCCTGCAGTGGAGAAACCAGTCGGAGTTCAGGGTATTAGGGCCAAAGTTCACCACCAGTATGGAGGTGAAAAGGGGAACAGGGGAGGGTATTTTCACTCTTCTTCCTGCTAAAATGCTGCAGGTAAAAGTAAGGTAGGGAATTATCTCAGTGTCAAAAAGGGAACCCTAGGAAATTCTTTGATTAAATGAGTCAGGACTGTGAAGTATAAATACTCAACCAAGCTGTTCCAGTGTACTTCCCATTGAACACGACCTGTTCAGATCCTGAAAGGCATCCTGAAAAGAGTTGTCCTTCAGCAGAAATGAAAGGTGTACTCCAATAGCAACATAACCCCTTTGTGTACCTCCCTCCCCTTCTGTCTTCTCCTGCAGTATGCAAATCTTTTTTTCCCCTCTTTTCTTGCACAGCTTGATATCTGATTGGTTCTTTCTTTCAACGCAAATGAGTGTAGATAGATTTTTCTATTTATATTCGATATCTATGCCTTGGCTCTCAAACATAGAGGGAAAACAATATAGCTCTGCCTGTAGGAGGTTGAATTTGTAAATATATACTACTTTGGAAATACAATGAGAGATAATAAAATATTCAAAAAGCAGCCTGCTCTTGTGGGATATTATTCTGCACAGCCAGGGAGCAGATTAATGACACTACACAGGAAAAAAAAGTAAGATATGCACAATAAAATATGGATTGGAGTAGTAATGTGGAAACTAAAATTCCAGTCCTGGCAGCCTGTGAAACATATGTGTTTTTACAAAGTTTATCAGCTTTAAATAACGACACTTAAAATCAGTCATTATTTAACTGGCAGATGTGGAATTTTCTATCCTAGGTAGCTAACCACAAGTAAAAAGAATTGAAAAGGTGTGAATGGTATCATCCTCCTGAATAAGAATTAAGGTTGCTAAATCCATCTTGGGTGAATTTTGAAGGTGCATTTTCATTTTTTTTCAGGAGTTTTCTATAAAATATATTTTCAAGAGACTATGCAGGTAGAAAAATGGTTGCTATATTTGTATTAATTTCTATTTAATTTTATACTGCAGAACTTTATCTGCAGTCTTGAAGTACCTTCAGGTAGAAGGAGGTAGGAGAAAATGTCAGCAGTGCTGGTTTTGCTGGTCCCCAGGCACATGCCTGGACAGGGCATTACTCTGTGGTGAGCCCATGGGTTCTGTTTGCCAGCTGCCTACTGACCCCTCGGACTGGGGCCGCCTTACCTTGGTTTCACACAGAACAACTTCCAATGTATCTTAAAGATAGGAGTGTGTTGCTGTATCTTAAGCACTTGTACAGTTTGGATGAAATTTGTAGAACTCCGCCTTCAGAGTCTTCAGCCCAATTTGAATTTTAACACTACAGGTGATAATAGGTAACGTTTGCCTTTTGAAAAAGTGTGAGTTCTTTAGGCAGTTCTAGTAGCACTGCTTCTTGCTGACAGCTTCCCCAAAATTCAGTGGCTTGGTTTGAAAACACCCCTTCAAGACACTTTCCTTCAGCTGATATTCCCGCCTTAAATTTCAGTGAAAGTGGATGTGCTACTTTGGGAATATGGGTATATAGAGAGATATATCTTTGCACATAAAAAAATCACCATCCTGACATTGAAAAATGGATTGACTCCAGGATACAAAATTCAGTGGGGAGAATAGTGTTGGCGTTTTGTGTCGGTGACGTGCTATTTATCATGGCTGAGGACAATCACTAAATTCTCTGTCAAGTGTAGACGCCCTTGGTGAGACCTGCTTGTTTTGCAGAGCCAGGCAGAGGCTTCCATTCAGCATTGCCTGGGTCTGCACTTCCTTGGCAATTGCAATTCTGGACTGCTGGGGCTGGGCTGTGTCTGAACACCTGAGCCTGGCAGCAGGAGGAATGGAGGATGTTTTCCTTTCCTAATTCTTTTCCTTTTCCTAAATAACACATCTGTTTGGCCCAGGCAGGGCGAGGAGGCAGCACAGTGCAAAAGTCATAGGCTGGGACACAGATTGGAAACGTACAAAAGGACAGAAAAATTATTAATGTATTCCAAAGCCGTTTGAAGTGTGGTTGTGCACACAAACCTCTGACTGTTCCCCCTTTGAGAACCTTTCAGCTTTTTGATGTCAGACTTCTTAATGATCACTTTCTATGTATTTATAAGTGGACATACTAAGATACATACAGAAATATACATAAGCATACAAACATGATTTAATAAGAGGGAGTGTTATATACAGTGTTAGGAGTAGGTATTAAGTTCTAATAAACTTTTTTCTTTTTCTCATAAATTTTGGTACATGAGCAGCTGTCTTTAATCATGAAGCATTTCAGTTTAGTTCACATTTTTCAAGGCATATGTAGATTTTGAAACCATGTATTGTTACTTTCTAACACTTTTTAAAATGTTTTATTTGAGGAAAACTTTTTAATTATGAATAATTTTAGTCTCATGTTATCATAGTCTTCTGAGTCTCACAAACTTATAACATGTTTCAAAGCATAAACCCGAGGATTTCTTTTTTTTAAATCCTTTTGAAACAGTTTCTTCTGTTCTCATAGTGACTTGCCTTCCCCTTCGTTCTTCTGAATATATTTCCTCTGTGCTGCTGTAGCAAAGAGTTCTTTTTCTTTTTGCTGATTGTTTATATATTTGAAGATAGTGAAAAAGGAAGTAAGAGCACTGTACGTATAATTAAAGGCCTTTCCATGGACTTCTGGTTTTCAACTCCAGTTCTTCTTCTGAGTAGCTGAAAGCTGTTTCCTCCTGCCAAGTAACAACCGCAGATCAAAATGAGATTGGCTTGATTAGTGCTAAGTATGTATGGGTTTAAAGCTTGAATTGTCTGGTGCATGGTTTCTGGGTAATCTCTGGGAGTTTAGAATATACACTTTCTTTAAACTGTGGTATAAGTACAATCCTTTGTTGAAGACATTACTGCAAACACCAGTGATAAATCTTCTAAAGCTGCTCAAAAATGCTCTGTAGCATCAGGATGGGATTCTTATAAATGTCAATAATCATTACATATCTAGCTCCCACTGAATAATTGTTTTTACGGTGTCTGATGATGGAGTGACCCAAATCACTGACTTTCGCAGATGAGTGGAGAATAAATTCATGAGCAGCAGAACAATTTACTAAGGGGAGTTGAAATGAAAATCAAACAGATGTTGGCAGAGCAATGAAACATCCCATGAGCTGGAAAGTCTATACAGATTTACACAGCTCTATAGCTGATATGAATTATTTTATTCTTATAGTAGTCTGTTTTAAATGAATGGAGCTGTGCTGTCTTGTATTAGCTGACGATCTGAACCAATTCTGATATTTTCAGTTTATTTTTTGTCAGTGTCATGCTTGTGGTTATCTCTGTGGATTTGGAAAAGACAGAGTACTTGTGAAAATCAATATAGGACATTATAATAACTGAATTAATAACCTTTATAATTTCTTTACTATATTTCTACAATATAATTTTAAAAAGTGCTGGTGTAATGCAGTGGTAAATTCTGATTAAATTGTCTTTATAAAATGCTAGCAATTGCTAATATCTTTAACTGCTAGAAGTATCTAGAAATCCTTATATGAAAAGATTTTTCTGGCTTGTGAACTGAATATCCATATCCTCCTCTGGACAAAATCTTCTGATGTATCCCATTTTACCTCATCTGATGATGTAAAGAAAAATGTTTTAAAATGCCTTTCTGTTGATATGGGGGATCTTCCTGACATCTTCAGAGGTTTAATATGTCCTCATCACGTACTTTTGCTGACACCTGTACATAGAATCATAGAAAGACCTGAGTTGGAAGGGACCCACAAAGATCAAAGTTCATCCACCTGGTGCTTACAGAAGCAGTTGTGTAAACTCATTATATTTGGTATTATTACAAGGAGAAAAATTGGTAGCAATGCTGTTTGCTGGGTGCATAAAAAGAAATAGTCCTGTAAGTATATTTCTGGAGGCTAAAATGTGTTATCGGAATTAAAGCAGTTAGAGTTCCTGAGTTCCTTGCAGTCTCTGTGACAGGACAGTTTGATTGTTTGTTGGTTTTGTTGTGGGGTTTTTTGTTTTTTTTAGGAGATGTCATTTTTATACATGTATACTCTTATTTTCAGACCAGAACTAACTCTTCTTCTAGGAGACTGAAATCACATTTAATTCTACTGAAACTATTTCCTCTTTGTTGACAACAGCAGAACCTAGAGATTATAATAGCAAATATATTTTTATATGAAAAACAGATTCTTGTTTTACTGGGGAAAACTGCTAGTTGTTTTGTGATTATTTTACAGACACAAAACTGTCACACAAACCTACTGCTATTTCTGTGACAATTATGGTAGAAAAAGGAGAGGGGGGAAAAAATGAAGATTCCAAGGGAAGGAACTTCCTTGGGAAACGGAATGGCATGTTTAGAACAGAGTTCCTAACAGACTATCAGACCTTAGTCTGTAAGTATTGTTACAAGAACTCAAGAATTTAACTGGAAGAAAAGTAATTGTTTTCAGTTTGAAAGATGCTTACCTCTTCTACAACTGCATCAAAATTATCAAACTGCCGCTGATAAATTGAATTAGTAGTTTTTAAAAGATAGGAAATGTTTCTGGATAAGGCAGACTGGTTATATATTAGTTATGTGAACCACCTGCAGAGCTGTTTGCAGAACTGAAGATGAGGTCAATGCTGTAGCTAGTTTGCTTTTGTGGTTATATTGGCTTACAGGAACCAATGTTTCTAAGATTTAAGCACCAGCTAGTGATAATCAGCTGAGCAAAATTATTCCATGGAGTAATCTCTTTTGCAAAAAAGAGAATAAACTTGGTAGTTAATGAAAATAAGATTCAGTTAGTACAGTGGTGATGCAATGATGATAATAACAGTAATATCTTAGAGATAAAATGAGAGAAACAAGTGCCTGAATTTTATGAAGAGTGTACTCTATCATTTTTAAGCAAGCAGGCAAGAGTATCTCTATACAGTATTTATAAAATATTCTGCAAAATGTTCAAGACTTAACTAATCTAAATTTGTACTATTAGTAAATATCTAAAGAATTTTCTGACTTTAAACATATTCCAGATTTATCCAGGTAAGTTAGCCTATTTGTTGTACAGGTACTAATACAGAGGGGTTTGCATTTGTGGGTTGGTGTTTGAGATGGTTCAGCATTCTTTCTTTTCACCTGTTTCTTTATTTTAGACTCTCAGTTTATTTTCTTTCCATTCATATACCAACATTGAGCTGTGCTGGAAGAACTACAGCTTGTATGAAATAGATAGAACAGTTCGACCACTTTCAGATTGAAAGATGAGAAAATCTCAATTCTGTAGCATATAAGACAGGCCAAAATGGAAACCCTGCTGGGCAACATATGCATTTTTATGGCTTATTTTTGACCCCCTTTATTCTATACACAAATGGATAGAAGAAGAAGAAAGGATTAAAAGATTAGTTATGTCAGTTCCTTTTGGTTCCACTATATTACTGCTGTTTTATTAAATCAGGCTACTGACCAAATGTCTAGTTTCCCATTTCTGTGAAGGGTGTTTCTTCATGCCTACAATTGATTTTCACACTTTAATCAAAGACTATTCAAATCTTTCAATAGAAAACTCAGGTATGTTTCACGGACTTAAAAAAATAGAATAGAATGAAAAACATTCACGTTCCAGTCATGAAACACAACTAACTTGTTGTTTAAGGTACGTGTCTCTGCATTAGAAAGGCCTTTTCCCCCACTGGTGTTTTGGGAGAACGCTGCTAGAGGTGATCTCTCCCTTCTTTGTGTACCCGTGTGACAATTCTAGGAGCTGCTGCTTGGCTGTTGACACTTTACTGCCATGGCACGTTTGGAAGTAAAATCATAGAATATCCTGAGTTGGAAGGGACCATGAGGGTCCTGGAGTCCAATTCAAACAAAATAAATATTTAAATAAGCCTATTCTGTAGCATGATATAGCAAAGTAAAATTAATGACAAAGCATAAAATTATTCAAGCTAAGAAGGAACCAGTGTATTTGCTGGGCTTTACTCAGCTTCAGTAATGGGAGCTCCCAGTGTTGTGGCTACTGTGGAACATCCAGCAAATGTGTCCTGAAATCCATTTGAAAATGTGTGTAAGAAGTCCCTCATTTAAAGTGGGATGGACAGCAATTAACCCCTGGAGCATAACGTCTGTGTTTTACCATCAGGTTTTAGCAACACTGACATAACATGGTGTATTGGAAGACCTCAAATATATCTGTGCGTGAATGTTGGGGGGTTGGGGGACTGTTTGTGGATGCAGATGGTACGCAGAAAGCTTTCTTTTGAAATTATGAGATCGCTAAAAATGTGTCCCATTTCAATTTTAATATTTTAAAAGTTTACTAACTCACATCATCTATTGTAAG
Organism: Dasyornis broadbenti; assembly: GCA_013397935.1. Lineage (NCBI taxonomy): Eukaryota > Metazoa > Chordata > Aves > Passeriformes > Dasyornithidae > Dasyornis > Dasyornis broadbenti. The sequence continues at coordinate 2,306,199 of VZRN01004661.1, read as the reverse complement.
GCTTTGATCTTGTAAGTACTGGCACTGTGCACAGCAGGAGCATTTGATTTCGGGTAAGTGCATACGGTGACTGCCACAAAACTCAAGTGAAATTAAACAAGCAGCTGAGGGCTTTGTGTTATTAGAATTCTAGAGCTTCTTGTCTACCTCTCTTTCTCTGCAATATTAGGTAGGAAATGAATATGGAGTGTGAACAAGGAAAGGGCTAAATAATTATGTAAGCTCAGCTTTGCTGACAAAGGAGATGCCTGCTTATGTATATTGTTTGCAGTGCAGCCACCCCACAGTTCTTTTCTAAATGATGCAGTGCATGTTTTACCTTATCTCCTTTTCTTATCACCTTTTAACTTAACTGTACATCCCACTGTCTATTCCTGCATGGTAAAAGAGTGATTTCTAGCTAGTTATTTCTGACTGCCTCCCTTTCTGAACATTTGGCTTTCTTGGTTATACCACTTACTGTACCCTAGCATTTACAAAGGCAAAGCAATTAATTCAAAGACCCAAGCACCTGCTATACACTAGAAAAGCTGCTATTATTTGCAATCACTTCATTTGCTGAAACTAGAAATTCAAATCTCTACAAAGCTTTACTGCAAATAATATTCATGGACCTTTATGCTGAGCTTATACTGTCATTTTAAATTGTGTATCTGCATTCGGTGGACAAACTACCTTTTTGTGAATTCAGCAGCAGCACTTTGTCATCCTAAAGAAAATTACTCAAAGGACTATAGTATGATAGTCAGTCATTTATCAGCTGTGCTACTGTATGGGATTGCAGATTGTCTTCTATCTTCTTACCGCAGAAGTGTCTACTTTGCTTTCTCGTTATTTTATATCCCTTTGCTTATAGGCATGGTAGGAAATTAGGATGTTTTACTTATAGCTGGTGATTGTTATTTTAACTCACAAAAGGCAAGGATGGGAAAGTTATTAAACTTATTCTCTTGAGTGAAAAAGATAATCATCACTTCATTTTTTTGTGACTAAGATTCTCCATTTGCTTCACAGAATTACTGTAAAGGAGGACTCTGTTTTGAGGCTTAAATTAGCATGACAATTAAGGAGATTCAGATCAATGGCTGCTGATATAGATATGATATGTTTAGTACTATTTTATTCTCATGGAAATGACTTATTTTTCTGTACAGTGCCCACATAGAAGATAAACATAATTCCATACTGACATATGAATAGCTGTTCATTACTATGATGTTCTAAGGGAAAGCACTTTGTCTCTTTCCAGTGCCATATGGCTGGAGGTTTAGGATTCAAAAGTACAGCTCTTGAATAGCTTGTACTAAATGAGCTTTTTCAGCTGTTATTTGAAGTATTGTGAATAATCTTGTAGTATGAATAGAAATACCACTGTGCCATAGTTATCATTAGCTAATGCTTTTCATATAGTAACATTTACATAACAAAATTACATAAACATTTTTGGCTTAGGCACTCCATTAACTAACTTGATTCTTGTCATTCTGTGGAACTTGGTTTTAATTCAATTTTGTTGACAAAAAGGAAGGGTCAATGAACACCAATCTGGTTTCACATGTTATATGAAGTACCTACTAAAGTACCACTAGCAATTTTATTTAAATCACGAGGAACCTTGTGCATCAGATCCTCCCAATAACACAGTGAATTTGACCATATATTGCTTGAGGTTTTTAAACTCTTTTATTAGTAATTTATTTTCTCAAGTTTGGTAACTGCCAGCAAAACATGCACAGCAAAAAGCATCCCCTCACAACCTTTAACTGTTCAGAAATTCTTCCCAAGTTATGCAACATCTTTCTATTTTTGTTAGACTTTACAATAAAATGCTTTTATTTCTGTTTTCCTCTTACTTGATTTTCTTCTTGGTTATTAAATTTTTCAGTCTTAAAGTACTGTTTGTTGCTGCTTCTGTTCTGTTCACACATTTTTGAACTCTCCAGTGTACCACCCAAGATGAGCACGTTTTTGTTTTACTTCGCTTGCCATCTTTTTGCTGCTTTAAGACTTTCTTTTACTCTGGCATAATAAAAAAAACCCGAAAACAACAACAACAACAAAAAACCCTAATACTATATTTGAAATGAAATCACAATTCAAGCAGAAATTGAGAGAATAAGTCAAGTTATGGGACTTTATTGTAACCTAAAGATATCTAGATGAAAATACTTAGAAATTTAGGGTCCAGTTAATCAAGGTCATTCTAATAAACCAGGAGGATTACTCCCACGATTAAATCCTTATCAACATGGATGAAGGATCAAAATGAATAAAGTATAACTGGACCATAAATTTTTCATGGTTGAAGTATTTTATGGAATGCACCCACAACTGATGTTAAAATTAAAAAAAAAAAAAGACAACAATGGCTGCTCTGCTGAAAAAGGAAAGACAGTGGGGTTTTCTGAAGAATCATAGACGTTTAAAGCAGATTTTTGCTTTGTAATCCTGCAAAAATAAAGTCACATAGAAATAACAAAGCAGTAGGTGCAGCATAGAAGTAACAAGGAAGACAATACCACCAGACCATACGATTTTATAAGAAAAGGATTTGAAACTGCACTTGGATAAGAGTGTTTATGAATTAGGAAAATGATGTCAAATTACTTTTGCTCAGGGATGATCAAGAAATAGCCTTGATTTTTCTAGGATCACAGATCTTCTGTCTGGGTAAGATTTTGACTTGACCCATTGCTGTAGTATATTTTGTTTAGATTATGTATTTCAGATGAATGCTCTGAATTTCTAATAACCTTTTTTTTTGTGTGTCAATCTTTAGCAAATTAAGAGCTTAATTAAAATACCCATAAATCTTTACCTAACAATGATTGGATCAGATACCACATCCTTCCTTTCTCACATGAAGTAGTCAAAGAATTCTAGTGTTCCAGTGGTCCATGACCATGGTTAAGTGGTATTTACACTTTCTAAGATAAAAGTGATTGGGTAAAGGTCCCAGCAAAGCTTTATCCTGGTCAAAACCAGTGATCCTCAAATGGTCTGTATTCTTAGAATCTTTGTAGACCAAACTGGTAAATATTACACAGATTATCTGAGTGTAACCTATCTGAGTGTAACCTATCTGAGCAGGGTGTTGTAAGTATCAGACAGATCTCAAGGTTGAGTTTCTTCTTGAATGGTTAGAGGCTTGTACAGCAATTTTGCTAGATTTTTTTCCTTGTTGGATTTTTTCCTTTCAATATAGAAAAGGTAAAAAATATCATTAGGACTTAGTTTCTGAGACTACTGTTTATTTGACAAAGGATCAGCATCATTGAGAACATGAGCTTTACCTTTGTTTCCTATGCTGTTATGACATTTAAGAACACTGAAAGCCTCTACTCAGTACATGCAAGTATTTATCTAGGTGGGGATAAATCATCAGATTAGTTTGCTTACATTTTATCCAGCAGCATGTGATAGAAAACATATTGATGCTGCTTTGTAATTTTGCTCCTGTGTTTTGTGTCTGAGGTTTTCAGATAGCACCACTGTACATGGTGGGATGTCACTTTGACCTGAAGGAAGCTATGGTCCAGCTTAAGAAACCCTTATGATTCCCTCCAGCATCTGATAAGTTGTCTGGAGCAGTTGGTTGGCATGTGAAGCCTGCTGTAGAGCATGAATGAGATGGTGCACTTGCAGCTGGAGTGAAACATGGAACTGCTTCAGTTTTGTTCCAGTTTCTGGAGCATCTATAGAGAAATATTTTGGGGCTTGACTTACATGAAAGAATGGTGGTGGGGGCCCAAGCATCAGAACACCAGGATGAAAAATGCTGATTTCTGTGATTGCTCTTAGGCCCAGAGATGGTTTCCCACTACACTGTTGGCAGGGAAAGCTTTTTCACTCTTGCAAGACACAGTTGATCAAGCTGGAAAATTAGTCATTATCGAGTCCTGGAAGAGCAGCATGTAGGAACTCTTATGCTGTCAGGAGGAGGAAGATTTTGTTCTTGTTATTGCACCTTGGCCCTCTCATAGAATCAACTTACTCCCTTGCTGTTTGAAGTCTTTCAGTGGATGTTTGGACAAGAGACAAGAGCTGTTTAATTATACCATAAGTGGTGCAGAATGAAAGCAGAATGTTTGCTTACGAGACCGAAGGGTACATGGTAGTGCTTTGTGACAAGTCTGAGTGTTTCTCAACAAATGGAGTTCCTCTTGTCCCAGGAGGAGTTATGTACTATATGGGATATAAGAGATTGTTGTAGGTGGAAACAGGCATTGCAGGGTGAAATAATAGCTATTTTAATGTAATACCGCTAATTACAAAATGTTCAGGATTTCACTGTGACACTGAAATTTAATTTATGACTTTAAAGATTTACAGGCACAGTAGCAATTTTATTTAATTGTTATCAATTTCCCTTGTTAGCAATGGAAACATCAATTTTCTCTATTTTCTCACTATCTGTTTTAATCTTGCTGAGCTGGTACTGTCCTGTTTTACATTCAAAAACTGTTGAAAAAGTTATGCAAATATTTTTTTATAGCATGAAAATTGCTGTATTTGTTTGGTTTGTTCTTCCTCACATGCAAAATATATAAACCAGATTCCAACAATGCTTTAAAATAAAGATGTTAGTCTAGTGAGGAAAGGTCAGAGCCAGCATGTTACAGTGTTTGTTGATTTATAATACTGTGTGGTTTGTAAAAAGACAAAATGATAATTTAGGCAAACAGCATACCAACGCATAACTCTGCCCAGTCTAGGGCTGAAGCAGTTTATGCTTTTCTGCCTGGTTCATTTTGTCTTAGTGACAAAATAGTATAAACAGTTCTAGCCAGGGCTATAAACTGTGTAGTGTTTAATTGTTGTGCCCAGTAGAGTCTTAAGTTCCAAGCCTTAAAGAGTAAAGCAGATTTCAATTCCTAAGGGCCGTACCATATTTTTAGTTAGCACTAAAATGTAACGGTTGCCTGAGGAAGAAGTTTTAGTCAGAAAAATATTTGAAGTAGGCAAAAGCCTTATTTAAAATTTTACTAGAAAATGAGAATTCTGTACCGGTTGTCAGAAAATATAACATGCTAAGCCACAGGAAATCTGTCTAAATGGTGTTTCTAGGTGGGCCACTGAGAGTGTTTACCAGAGCTTCTGATACCTGCCAGTCAGAGTGTAAGGGTGGAAAATCTGCTGGCACACAGTGCAGCAGACTGAATTTTTGCCACTTCTTACCTGCAACTTAAAGAGGAAAGGTGAATAAAATGTTCTCGAATCTGCTCTGGAGAAGCTCTAATGAAGGAAAAAGATTTTTTAAAGTTTGTCAGCTGTACAGTTCTTGTGGCTGACATGCCCGTCCACCAAGAGGGACAGCTGAGTCCTCTTTGTTTTGCATAGGCTGGTAGACAGCCATGAGGGACTGATCCGTCTTTCCACAGCCTTTGCAACTTCTGCTCTAAATGATCAGCCACCACTGAAGCCTGATGGATGTTGGCTAGTGGAAGGGGAAGGCTCTGCATTTAGAAGCACTTTGTTGATTCTAAGTAGTGTCACCTTCCCCTTGTCTAAACCATACTTGCTTCTACCAGCAAGAAAGTCTAAAAAAATGCTATCTATCCAGAGAGACATTGCAACTGTGCAGATAAACATTGGAGAGGTGATCTTTTGATGTCCCTTCTAGCCTGGGCTGTTCTGTGATTCTATAAATGAGGTGAACGGCATGGAGAGACGGAAATGCTCCTGCTTGGTGTCCCACGGAAGGAGGCCTGCACTTATGCTCCTGAATTAGAAGGGTGCAACCCACTCAACTGATGCTGTTGCTTCTTTGTAGATAAAAGGAGGTCTTATACCATGTGCAGTCTCATTATTTTTTAAATAAGGAGTTCTCTGGTTTTAGTTTTTCTGTGACTATTGAGAGGGATGGACATGGAATATTTTATAATGGACAAATAACTGCCCGCTTCAGGAAGCGGGGAAAATAGAAGCCAAATGTAAGCATGAGTAAGAGCATTTATACATGATTGTGATTCAAGGAACAGAGTCACAGAACAACTTCAAAGATTCCTGCTAGTCGACAGGACATTTGAAACACACTGAGATGAGAAAAAAGCATTCCCTCTGCATTACAAAACTCTGCCATTCTCTTTCAAACTGCTAATTAGGAAAAATAGGTAGCACCCACAGATGAAAGCACTGTATGCATCAATCTTAAAAATAAGGACGTGACTGTGGAATTTTCAGTACTAAACATCTAGACATTGGTCCCCCGTAATCTTGTTTGTGTATCCAAGAAACAGAATTTAGAAGTGTAAAAGACTAACTTCTCTAAATCATAGTGCAGAGTGCTTTTTTTGTTTTCTTTCTTGAATTGCTTTCTGTTTAAAAGACTGGTTTCCCCAGCATTTTTGTGGGGTATTTCTACCTTAATACTATGAAAGTAAACCTTTTTTATTTGCAATCAAATTTGTAGTACTCAGATTTGCAATCAGAGTATCATAATATATTTGATAATTACAAGCATTCTTAGAGGATACCTGTTAAAGTTTACAGACACATCAACCCATGCTAAACAGAAACAGAGAGAAAGGCATGTGTTTGGTATGTGTACAGAGTTTTCTGTAGTCCTAAAACCAACTCGATAAAAAAATAAGTGCAGAGCAATGATGCTTCTTTTGGTTTTCTTATTTTTTAAAATGTGTTGCAGATACTGTACAATCCACAAGGATAACAGTGTTTTGGAAATGTGTCTGCTAGGTAATGAGTTTGATTCTCTCTGTGTGGGTTTGGTGAAATACTCTGTAACAGCCTTCAATGTGGCTCTTTCCAGCAGCAGGATTGTCCTTGCACGAGAAACCTTGGCCATCAACACTAAATAGTTCCAGACCAATGAAGAAAAGCACAGGGATGGAGCATGGAAAACTCCCAGTGAAAAAATTGAAGCAGAAAAATTAATGGAGGCTTTTTTCTAAAAAAAAAAATCTTCAGAATTTTTCACTTCTGTCAAGTAACAAAATTCTTAATCTTCTCAAGACTGGCAAGAGGTTTGGCGACAACTGAATTAAAGGATGTATGCCTTGCAACTCACATTTTCTAAGAGTACCAAAATGAGGATGTTTCAGGCACAGCCTGAATTAATTCCTTGAAAGGTTTTATGGCTTCCTCCTATGGAGCTGCTGTTGTGACTGCAGCTATGTGGGGCTCTAGGATAATGTTTATGATAAGATGGCAAGACGTGAGGAGACTCTGTCCTAATTTTGAGACTTGATGTAGTTGTAATACAGAGTCTGTCTCTCCCCAGGAACATAATAAATAGTAGATTTGACACTGTTGCATGTATAGATGGCATATCTGAATTTCGTCATGCCTATCAGGTCTTGCTGCAGCAATTATATTTGCGTAGTTTTCCTCTTAAAGATTGTCATAATTTCCCTTCAGAGCTGAGCTAAGGTCAATAATCTCAAGCCCATTATTATACAAAAAAATTCTTATTTCATCCCAATTGATATTAAATATTGAACTATGTATTAGTTACCTGTATATTTTTTCATTAAAGTTTTTTTGTCAGTTTTCAAACGTGAAATATTTAGGTAAACATATGGAAATTTTTCACACTGAGATTTTTATACTGCTTTACCTAGTGAGAAAGTCTTATTCTTCTATGGGTTAATTATTCTTACATAACATCTCTTGCCACAGCAGCTGTGAAGGCAGCTGATAATCCAAGGAGAGAGGGTCAAGACTCTCCTGAACAGAAGATTTCCCATACATTCATATTTGCAGGGAAATACAAGAAAAACGTTGAAATTTGATGGAGTCTCCCCACATTTTGGAGTTCCCTAAAAAATTATGTAGGCTTATATAAAGCCAGCATCCTCCCCTAAACTGGAGTTGTTTCCTGTGAATGGATGCTGACTCAATCCCTGATTGAGGGGGTGTGTAAGCATCTGTGACTTGTCAGCTGGATGCAGAGACAGCAAAGTTTTCTTTCTTTTCTTAGCGTTATTTTCTTTCTTTCCTTTGGTGTGTCTTTCCAGTCTTTTAGTAGAGAATTGACTGCATTTTAAATGGTTGTTATGTTTGTAGATAAATAATTGTATTTGCTTTCATTCAATTTTGCTGGAGATAGGTATGATTTCAGACTAAGTGGAATTATATTCTTGTAAGGATAGTGATCCCAAGAGGCATTATATTCCTGCAAGGGCAGTGATCCTTAAAATTTGAGCACCCTGTCCTGATTTCCAAGACATTTCTCTGTGGCATGTAAAGGATAGCTGAACCATACCAGATCTCTGGACTGTTTGATTTAGGAAAGAATAACACAGCTACATGTGTGGAAAAAATGCCTTCTGATGACCTGTAATAGCCACAAGAATTTGTTGGCATGTGGAAATGTAATTAGAAACACGTGGATCCCAAGAGCACAGGAGAGTTTGTGGCACAGGGGCTAAGCCCAGAAGCATAACATGCTGGAGTTGTGAGTAGAATGACCAGTGACAATGCTGTTAATGGTGTGTATTGGTAGCATATAAAAACATGCCTGTCATATTGCTGCTTTTTATAGTAATTGCAGAAAAAATGTACTGGGATGAAAGTATGCAGCAAGAGTCATGGCCAGAATTAATTTAGGCTTTGATAACTTCTAGTATCTAAGTATGTATGGCTCACAAATTCTGTTTGAGCTGTAGAGATCTTTGCATCTGGCTGCAGACTCCAGTTTGATAGTAAGATTGAGCTTTTGTCCTTGTATTTGCATCTTGGACTGAAATATTTAATGCATGACTGAGGCCTTTTGGAGAAGTGTAAGGCAAAAGCAGTTTTTTGAGACCCAGTGGAACTCTGCATGTACACGCCAGAGCTCAGGGGTTCTAATGCGGATGATGCTGCCTGAGCGGGTGATTTTGGGCATTCTCCCAAAGATGAGTGGACTCAGTTTGATAATATAAGGGCCAGATCAAGCTAATGCAAAAGGCCTGCTTTTCCATTGGGAGGTTCTGGAATACCAGTCTGGCAAAGTGAATGCAGTGTGGGAAGAGAGCACACAATAGAGAAGGCAGGAGGTCACTTTGTCTGCAACATTTACACTCCCTGGGCGTTTACACCTGAACAGGAGTAGCTTTGTCAGAAACACTGACATGCAGCTGCTGGATTACTGAAAATTTTAATTGCACTGCATTTTGTTCCCTTTTCCAGGACCACTACCCTGTCCACTCACCACAGTGTGCATCCATCAGCCACTTTAATTGATATCATAATAATACACAATTACTTACATCAACAAACGTTGTTTTTGCATCTGCAGGCTGAGTGAATAGTGTAACGTATTCTAAAGTGTGGTTTAGTCACTATGCATGAAATCTCAGGAATAAGAAGGCCGGCCACTTTTTAATAAAATTTTCTATTACAAAATTTATTGGGCCTATCAAAGTTACTATCCAAAGCAGATTTTTATGGAGATGATATCTTTTAATTCCCTGCTCAGCAGTCTCAGGTGAACTACCCGTATAGGAAAGTAGCTGCTTAGAAGATGTTTTGCTCCAGACATTTTGTGTTATAGGCAGATGAATGGAAGCCTGCATCAAAGAGCTTCATTTTTTTTATGGTTCAGTGTTCAGGTGGAATATGAGTGCAACCAAAGCAAATGCTGACAGCCTTACATTCATCTCAGGAACCTTTCCTTCCTTCCCTTGAGAGAAAAGGAAGCCAAGAAAAAGGAACCTGTAGAATTGTATCTAACATTCCCTAATTATATCATGGGATGTTTCTGCGGGGAATTAAAAAGCGTAAGGCTAAACTATGGACAATGTTTTTGTTCTCTTTTTGTTGTTTGTATGTGGCTGTGCCTGTTTTAAGGTGACTGCAAGACAATTCAAATATCATTTTGTGGAGAAGAATTAGCCCCTTTTTAAGCCACAATAACACTTTCAATGATCAATATTTCAAAGATTGAATTTCCTTATAATATTGGAAATAGATTTTATTTTTTTAATTGGGCATATCAATTAAACGTGCACTGACATCTCTTAGCAGTTGAAGTTAGGTGAAGACTTAGTTAAACACTACTTCATGCTTTCTCAGTTTTCTGCATGGACATTGCTATTTCTGATTTTACTGATTGAAAGTTGCATCATCTAAGTTCATCTAGTAGTTGCTGTAGAATTAATTTACTTTCTAACGCATTCTACATTTGTGAATAGTGAGATGACGAGCCCCCCTCAAAAAACTACCCAAATTCAGATTTCACACCAGCAAGTTTGTAGTGAGGTTATGACTGTATAGCTGTAGAAAGTGCAGGTGCTAACTGGAGAGATTCTGCAGATGACTCGTGTAAGTGACATAATTTTGAGATACTTCAGACAAAGAGAATGTATAAACATGGTGCTCTTCACTAATTGTTTCTCTTAAACCATATTTTCTTGCAGACACATTATGAACTATTCTGCCATGTGTTGATCTAAAATTCTTACTAGCATTCGTGTAAGTTTTAAATGGTATTGGAATATTTTTTCCAAAGCAGCCTGGTTAGACACAGTTGTAATCCTTCTAAGGAGGATATCTTGCAGCCCTGTCTCCCACAACTGCTTTGCTGTGATGTGGTTCTTTTGAGGCAGTACTCGATCTGCCATCAACATTGTAATAGCACAAACTGCAAGATATGAGGAAACACGGCTGCAAATGTACCTGTTAATGTGGTTTATCATTCCATGGAGGTATTTCATCTCTCTTGTATATCACTGGTATGGAACCAGACACCTGGCTGGATTTTCACTGTAAAGACAGTCTAATACATCACTGTGTCTTTCACTAGGAGACAGATTTTGCTGAATAACCCCACAGAGGACCAGACAGGCCAGACCATGAAGACTTCTCTGGTCCATCCTGATCTGCTTTCAAGTCAAGTATTGTTTTTTTTCACTCTGGGAAACAATACCTTTCAGGAAGGAGAAAGACAGATAGCGAATTAAATGTGGGCATGAGAGAGAGTGCAAGGCAAGGAGAATAGAAACACACAATGCCACCACTCCTGCAAGTGGGTCTCTTCAGGGGCTGACAAGCACAGCCAGCATGGAAGGCCTGTGATGCTGGAAGAAATTTTGGTTGTGGATTGGGATGTTTTTACATAAGGAGAGCAAGTTGCTGGTTGAGAATATTTTGCAGCATGGCTCACACTACATTAATATATCCCTTTTGAATCCCAGTTGCTCAATCAGGAAGTTTCATCAGTCCATGCCATTTTATATGGGAATTACATTTATAATTTCTTGTATTGATTTTTAAAAAAATAATTCTCCCTTACTCATATCCTCAAATAAAGAACTCTAATTTAAATTAGTTGTTTCCAGCCTAGGATCTGGCCTTTATCCTTATTCCTTAACATTAGCCTGAAGGTTTAATTCAAGTTGTATTTAGTGCAATACTTTTGTAGTCCTTCATTTACATGTATGCCAACAAGCTTAAATGCACTGCAACCTTGGAAGACTTTCAAAGGAAGTAATAATTCCTCTGAAATAGGTCTTTTGAAAGCTTTATCTTGTTCTTTCTCTTTTTGTTAATCTTGGAGCCCCTTAGCATGTCAAAGCAATTTTTCTAATGTCACATCTTCTAGACATTAGCATGAAAGAGCTTTAAAAGATGATTTGAGAAAGAATAAATGTTGAATGAGCATTTATTATAGAGCCGTTTATGCTACATTTGCATTTTGACTATATTTTTGACGTGAAATGTTTGAAAAGCAGGCTAATTCGAAAGTCAATAGTCTCTAAACAATGTATACTAGAAGTCTGTTTACCCTGAACTGTTTCCTTTGTACATTAATGTACAAAAATAAGATTTCATTAGGCTTAAGCTGATTTGTTTATAGGGATGAGATTAAACTAGTCTCATTAGTCTTAACATTGAAATCATATTCCTTTTAGAAATTTGGTAGTGATCAAAAGTTCTCTTTAAGTTATATTGAAAAGAATACGTAAAAACTCATCAGTCAATTGATATTGATCTTTGAATTCTGATTCCTTCCAATTCAACTGTTATGGAAATTAATTACTGGAGAATACCCAGGTCTCAGATAAGAAGAATAATGTTTATTCATTAGAGTACTACAAAGGAATTTAAACAATCTTTTTTTTTTTTTAAACCATGGCAGAGTGAAATCCTCTATGAACTATGTAGTAGTTAACACAGTGAAGTTGTGCATAATTTGGATGATTTATCTTTGAGCTTGGAGACTGGCTAAATAGCATTTGGAATATCGATACCAGTAGTTGTGTGCTACGAGGGTAATACATCATGTGTCATGCACATGGGTATGTTATCTGAGATATTATGGAAAAAGCATGTAAAAAACTTCAATTTACAGGCATCATAATAATAAAAGTAGTTTTTAAAAGTTCAAACTATTGTGTGGTTTCTGGCAATGCTACTTTGCGGACAGCTTGCTAAATACTAAAATTTAAAGGAAGTAAGAAAAAAATATGATCTTTCAGTTTTACGTTTTCAGTGACATTTCAGCTTTAGTAGAAGGACTGAAATATTAGAAAGATGAAAAGAATAAGCAAGATTGACATCTCTAACAGTCAACATTTCTTTTTTTTAATATAGAAGGGTTTATCATAATGACAGGATTATTATTATTTCCTGGATGACATTTGTGTTGTGGTTTCTGACGTGTTCCTGTCACTGAGTCCTCGGTGCAGGCAAGACTCAGGATCTGCACTGGTACAATACGACAACAGAAGGTGTTATACAAAGAGAAAGGAGTGAGCATTTTGCCACTGCATAAATCCCATGAGCAATAGTCTTGATTTAAATAATGCAGAAGTGAGCCTACTTTTTCCTCATCTTTGCTATAGACGCAAATCTTTTGGCCGTCCAGAGAGGAACTGCAATGTTCCCAGCGTAGAAACCTTAAAGTACTGCTAATAACCCATCATTCTGATGTCAGGAAAGCCATAATCGTTCTAAGTATGGCTAATGTGCAATTACACAGAAGCTGCTCTCCTTAAACAATCCTTTTTAAGTTCTCACGACATACAGAGGGCAAATCTTGTGGCGCCAAGTTGTGGAGATCAAAGGGCACTCGTAGTAAGGATGCTAAAGTGTCAATAATATCAGAAAAAGGGGAATCCACAAAAACGAGCAACTTCTCCATGGGTGTTCTTGAGGTATATTTTTCATTCGTCTTGAGATATGTGGGTTAAATTTTTTTTTTTAAAGACTCTGTTGAAATATGGATTTCCAGAGCAGCAACTCGCTGACGAAGATTCAGGATACAACTAAATAAAATAGGTCTTGTGTAGGTAGGTATACATCTTCAGGTGTAGAAAAATTGTGTGGACTATTTTATTGGGTGTTTATATGTATTTACATGGAATGCATATGTATATGCAAGTGTGAATGTATGCATTTTTTTTGTTGTATGTTTAAATGTACATGGAGCAGCCTGTGCCATCTGAATATCTTATAACAATTATTCTGATACTCAAAGTGACAATCTAATTGAGAGGGGATGTCAGGGCATGTTTAAATCTGGAACGTAACAGATCTTAAATGGACTCCCCTGACTCTTCAGATGGTATTTGTCGTAAGGGAGTACATAAAGAGCAAGTGAAAGATTTACGCTCTTGCTGTTTTCTCAGACACACACATGCATCTATAGAGGGAAAGAAAAAGAAACTGTTTGTGAGCCCTCTGAATAAGGTAAGAGTGTTCGCATAAAAGTAGGATTTTTTAAAAGGGAATTTTTGAAAATAGCATAAGAATAAAACTTTTGAACACTGTCTCTTTTTTTTTTTTCTCCTCTTGGTATGAATAAAAGCTCTAAAAGCTGTACCCTTTAACCTTTTCAGGTCTTTCTGTTCACTTTCTGAAGAGATTTACGTGAGAGATGTTCTTTTTTGCTTGAGTTGTTTGATACAGGTGATGATCATGTAAGTGCAAGGGCCTATCTTTCTCAGGATCTTAGACCCCATCACCGAGCTAAAAGGTTGCTCTCAGCAGTGGATACCAGATGAAAATGCTACTGTCCTTCTTCAAATGTAATTCCCCTGGAAGTTTTAGCATTTCAGGGCCAGTGCTTTACCACTTGGGTGCTTCCAAACCCTAGCCTTCAGACAAGACTGTAAGAAGTTGTACAGCACCCTGGGCAATCCTGAGAGGACATCTGTCAGTATGAAGCCGTTGCCCAGGGGCTGAACTCCATCAGTCATCATATCTGTAGTAGTCTTGTGTCCCTTCTCTCTTTCTGTGTATGTGAGTGCCTTTTGCGCATGCATTTAGAGATGAGAACAGAAACATTCTTTATCTGGGAGACTTCTAGGGAAAGATGAATTCCGAAGTGAACAGTCCTATTGTCTGAGTAAATTCTTGCCCCGTGAATGCCTTTCAGAAACTCACTCAGTGCTGAAGCATAGCGATTCAGGAAACAGAATGCTTGTAGTTGGGCTTTAACATAACATCCCTATCACCTCCATGGATTAGAAATTTTCTAGTTTCTTTTATGTGAATAAATAATAATAGAGTAGGCATAAGCTGGTCTTTCTGAAGTTGGCTTTCAAAAAAGAACCCAAACAAAAATCCCAAACAACCCAAACATTTCCATTTACTAGATCTAGGATTTAATTTATTGGCCATAATGGATTTTTTTTTCCTCAGATTCCAGCTAAATTAGTTTTTCTGCTTGCTGCATACTTATCTTGCAGCTTGACCATTTCTTTCTTTGTTGTCATTCACGACTTGCTTTCTAAAATTTATTCCATGTTACTTCCTCTTCAGCAGGAAGAATTATTGAACTGTTAGAACAGTTCAGTAATTTCACCATGTTTCACAGTGCATTGCATAATGACTGCCTTGTATTATATTCTCTTTCCTCCCCATCTCTCACTTAATGTATCTGTAATGGCCAAAATTTTCCTTTATGGTGCCTTTTGGGGTAGATAGTTTTGGATCACTGACCACTCATCCAAGCTACTGTCAAGCTTACTTTGAATACTGTGATAAGAACAACTGATTTCTGAACCTGCAGGTGACAGGTGAGTAAAAACAGCCTTTTAAAAAGATTTCTTTGTTTCCCTAGTTATGATAATGTGCTCTAATAAAAATCTTCTAAATAAACCTTCATTCAGTAGAAATGTAGGGACTAGAAAGTACACAGAACTTAATTTTCATAAAGATAGGAGCTGGAGGCTACAAGAACTACCTCCTCAGACAGCTGCTTTGTGCTCGGTCTTGAGCAAACCCTGGCCATGCAAACAGGTCAAAGCTCAGTGTTTAGCAGAACCTTGGATTGTGTTCGCATATTTAGATACAAGCCACAATATCCTATTTTATAAAGTAATGTCTGCAATTTCTGCACACTTAGGTCACTTCCACCCTTTAAAAATTATGACTTTTTACTTTCTATTCTGAATGAGCCCTAGTGTTGGAGGTTAATTTAATCCAGTTCATCTACACAATAGCTTTATTCTTTGATAATGTACTCTCTGAATCTTTCTTGACCTTCTCCCCATTATTGTTTTCCTCATGCAATCCCGCTTTTGTGACTTTAATTTTATAAATTCATTTGCCTTCCTTGGAAAGATACCTTCCAATACATATTTTTTCAGTAGCAAAATGCATGGTCCCATTCTATAAGTAATTTTCTTTCTTTCATGCACCTCCTTGATGTTGTGTTGTTGTATTATTTCTTATATATTTGTACAAATCTTAATACACAAAATGTGAATAAACAGCCATAAAGACTGGCATCTTAATTTCTTTCTCATGGACATTAAGATACATAGACTAAAACAGAAATTCTGCTCCTCTGAGGTGGATCATGTGAAATTATTAATTCTACGTTTTCTATGTTGTAATTTTTAAATTGCCACTCTTACAACTTCTTTGCAGCAAAGAAATTCAGCTTTTGGATAATAAAACAACTCTTTGTAGGACAGGTATTGCTTTATAACAGTACCTCCTTTCACTTTAATTCAGTAGACACATAACAATGCAAATTGTCTCAAAGTTTATCAGATGATTATTTTACCAAGAATCACAGATTTGCTGCACGTAACAATTGTGCAGATTTCTAAAAGTTACCACTGCTAATTAGTTCTGCAGGCAGAAGCTGATAGTTTGTAATTAAAACTTCTGACTAGTTGTGCTTTTAGAAAGTGAGGGAATGCTAAGTATAGTGTAGGAAAGGCTGGTCCCTAACTGGTCTCCTACCTAAAACACATTAAAAAGTCACCAGGAGTTGCTTTGTCCATTTCTCTGAAAAATAGAAAAGAAGGAAGAAAAAGAAGTGCCCAAGAGATTCTGAGCAGATCATTACCTTCAGAGGTACAGGCTAGGAGCTAAAAAAATGGTGGAAGCCAATCTTCAGAATCACTGAATGCCCTTGGAAGTTAAACAGCTCACTAGTTTCTCAGACTGGTTTTTCATTACTTCTGGTTCCCTGTCGAGTCCCGTAATCTTAGAATCAAAGCTCAAGAACATCCTGTTTTGATGTTCTTGAACATGTTAAGCTGTTCAGATGGAGAACAATATCTGGGGTTGAGTTGCTGATCAGTAACTGAACAGAATCTATAATTTGACCAATATTAGTTAAATAAAATGTTCATGATGCAGTTTTAGAGTGACGTTCAAATGAAATGTGCTACACAAAATTATATTCTAGTAACTCTCCCTGCTGACTGCACGCTTTTACTAACATCTCATCTATTTTGATGTCCCTGGGTCCTGGTTTATCAACTGTTACTTTGCTATTCTTGCTGGTCTAAATGAAACTTTTGTGTTGAATGGCGATTAATGTGCTTCCGTGGAGAGAATATACACAATGCTGATGTATAACCAGTCCCCATGGCTCCTACACGGTCTCATACATAGGCATTAAGCCCTATTTATGCCCATTCATCCCTGCTTGTTGACATGGAATATAAGAATGTGCTAGTCCTGCTATTTTTTCGTGCTATAACTACAGTGAACAGCTCCAAGTTTCAACACCGTGTGATGAAACGTTTCTGTGAAACAGGGCTCCAGGGACACTGTTTTGTTGGCCACGTGACACTGGCCTTTGGAGCTCCAGGGCGGGATGCAGAAGGGCTTGTGTGCAACAAGGCTGCTTTTCCCATGCTTTGGCTCTGGCTGCTGTTTTCCTTTGGGTTCAATTTGGTGTTCAGTGATTGAGCAAAACTCCAACTGACTTCAGTTAAGAGGTTGGCCTGACTCCTCACTAGTGCAGTATGTCTTTTTCAGGTGATAACATCACAAGTTTTGTATGCAGGTGGAGGTAAAAACAGTTTTCATATCGGACACTGGAACAAATCCATGAACTGTTCCCAGGCTATGTAGGTCAAAGGTCCCCCATAGCTCCCTACCACCCAAGATGAGCATTGTTTGGGTCCTGGAGGAGCAGAATTCTGAAGTACCAATAACTGGGACTTGTCTGTCCAATTAATAATCAGAAAAAAAGCAAACATAAAGGGGAGCTCATAGTGATCCTACTATTAAAGCATTAAGTGTTTTGTAGCATAAGAGCACTAAGTCAGACTTCACTAAATCATTTGAAATTAGGACCTTTTTTGAAAAAAATACAGCAGTTGGAAAGAAAAAAAAAGTTCAAAGCTGCTTTTTCTTCCCCTTGGAAACCTGCTGGTGTTAGGATAAAATGAATAGAGAAAAGAGAAAGGTTTGCCTTCTAATAAAGCATCTGTTGCCCACTTTGAACATTTCTTACTTCTTTGAGAGTGTGTCTCTTCAGTTATGGCGACTACTGACAATGAAGAACAGAGGTATAGAAAAAGACAATACCTGTTATGTAGCCAATATTTCTGATTTCATGTCACTTTGAACAGAATCTTCATTTGACCACATGCTGTGTGCAAAAGGAATTTCTTTGTTGGTTGATCCAAAGATGCTGTAAGATGCTCAAAAAAGTAAACTGCAGGAATCTGTTCAATAAGAAAGATAAAAACAAACCTTACAATTCATTCAGTGCACTGCTATCACTTTTATCTTCACCCTATTTTGGCATGCTGCATAAAAACTGAATTCTAATGACTTGTGCTTTTCCCCCACTTTTTCAAATTTTGTTAATTCTGTGCATGGACTACAGCTTTCCTTCATCTTAGAAGTAAAAGGTAATAAAATAAACAGCTTCACAGAGATTCAAAATGTGAGAATAAGAAGTGCACATGCATCCCTGGATTGCTTAAAAGCCTGTGGACAGTTACTAGTGCCACTGAATATCAGTTATTATTTCCACTGAATATCAGATGTAACCACACTCCGGGAGGGTCACCCTCCACTAAAGATTTGCAGCCTTTCGCAGCAGGAGGTTCCAGATTTGGCTGAGCTACTCACCTGAGTGATTCAGCAAAATTTTGTCCAGACCTCAGCCACTTTATTTTTCTGTGAAAGCTTACAATTCAAGGCCAAAAAGGAGGAGATTGTATTCTAAGGGCTACCTTCATCTCTCCCCAGTCAGTTCTTGTCCTGCTTGCAATGGATAAAGCCAGATTGTGACTGGCCATTGAAGCACTGAACACAACCAAAGACAACCAAAGCAATGAAATATAATCTTAAAGTTTGACTTAATTCAACTGAGTTTAGTGAAAAAGAAAAAAGCTGCTTTCATTTTAAATGGATGTAGGAAAGAATGAAGTTTTTAACTAACAAATATTTTGATCTTTGAATTACTTAGGGTAGATAAAATTTGAAAAGATGACTTTCTTTGCAGTGCTTTGTTATGGTACTCTTAAGATCTCCAGACATTACCCTCAGATTCTTTCCTATATTAGCCTCAAGTTGATTTTAGAATTTGAAGAGCACTTGTAGGTTGTGACTGTGGGGGTTTTGTGCTTAAAAATGTGGATGCTTTTTCTTGTGAATCACACTGCTCACGAACAGAAGGAGGGCACTTGTGGGTCTGGGTGCAACTCACTCAAGAGTTGTAAGGCACTCTACTCAACAAGGATGTTTTTAATTGCACAAATTTACTTAATGACACGTTTCCTATATGCCTGAATTGTAAAGCTGTTCTAAGATGCTCACATAGTATAATAGTGAGAGTCTTTAGCACATGGGTGTAATTATTATAGTTAATTTTTTGTGACTACAATGTAATATAATTTCCTGTGAACTGTTGCACTGGATTTTTAAATATATGGACTGGTTTTAATTTCTCACTTGAAATGCCTCCAACATAAGAAATATAGCACGTTTATGGAAGGAGTTAAGGTAGGTTATGAGAAATTATATCTAATTATATCTGTCAGATACTTGATGATGTTTGTGGGAAGTCTTGTGGAGATAAAGAGAAGATGGTCTTGTATCTTGCCAATGTTACAAACAATTGATGTCAGGTACAAGCTGAGGTCGATTTTCAACAGCAACGTGGCTCATACCGTGGTATAAAAATCGGCGTACAAAATCAAACGTGCCGTTAATTAAATTTAGTGTCAGAGACATTACAGGATTCTTCAAGAAATAATCTCATGACATCTTCCTATTCTTTGAACCCAACAGGAAAGCCCACTGATGTTAATGGAGCAGGGCTGAGTTCTTGCAGACAAACCAATTCCTACTGGGAAACTTTCTCTGTAACCCTGTCTTTAACAGTGGTTGCCATGTAAATAGACTAACAAGGACTTGGATACTTTATAACACTTACCTACTTACTTTATAATGATGGTCTTATAAATATCTAATTCCTTTTTCATTCTCATTCATATCTCTGACTCAAATGTGTCATTTTTAGTGAGTTCCATAAGTTTAATAACTGGTCTGTTGAATATTTTCAGTGGTTTTATATTTATGTCTTTCATTTTAAATTCACTTGACCTTCCTACATAATTTAAAAGAGAGCAAACAAGAAAATTCAGTCAGCTATCAATACCCTTCATTACTGCCAAGTTTTTGGAATATTGTCTGTCCATTCTCTAATATTCTTAAATCCATTTGTTTGTTTCTCACTGAAAAGTTAAAATATTAATTATCCCAGTGCTGGTGTCACGAAGGAGCAATGCATCCACTTCATGTAGGTGTTTGAGAAAATTCAGGAAGATCATGGCCCTTTGAGAAAAGGGGACATAAGCTTCAGAAACACAGGTATGTGCATGGCATACAAGAAAGGTGAATGAACCCTGCCCTTGGATAAACTTCTCTGGAAGAGAGCCAGTATTTGCTTAGTCTGGTGCGGCAGAAACAATCAGGTTCTGCTGTGAAGCTGACCAGGCTTGCTCAGGGAAGGGGAAGGATGCCAGGATTTGACAGACCATACTTCCAACCAGATTTGAACAGCAGACCCTTCCTTTCACTGCCATCTTTCATTTCAAACAAAGCCAGAGGAGATACTCCCACTTGACCATTAGCAATTTACCTCTAGGCTGGCCACCCTCTGTCTCATTTGAATTCCTTGGTCCACAGCCACTGCCAGCTTTCCCAAGGATTTTACTCTTTGAATTATGCATTCCTTCTGTCAAGTCATCAATAACATTACTGAGAGCAGATGTATTTCTGTAATTGATTAGTTATCTCTTCATGGCAAATAGTAGAGTTTGTGATCGAGTAACAGGTTCATAGATTCCCTTGATCAAAGCATCAGAATCTGATTATACTTCCCATAAAGAACAACCTTTGAAGTGGATCAGCACTCAAGTAATTCAATTACCCTCTTTCTGGAAAATTCCTCTTGAAAGGAGGTCATTTGCTCAGGTACAAAGAGGTGGAAGATACTGTTTCCATTATGACCCATATGGTGACTTCATGTCAGCCTCAGAAAAAATGAGTATGTGAAGATCATTTACTCTCTTGGGGAGGTAAAGATGTGACTTGTCTTTTTTTTATTATTCTGTATATTAAATAGATATGTTTTTTTAATGAATCCCGTATTATATTTATCAACATCTGACCCTTACTACAGTTCTAGAAAAAATGAACAGTTATCAATTTTAAACTTAAACATTTGTTTGTCAGCCAATTTATTAGCTCTTATTCTCCTCATAATTCTTGATGGGGGCTCCTTTTTCAAACTAGGCATCACTCTTCTTTTTTGTCTCCTTTTATATGTGGCAGAAAGTTTCTAAGTGATATCCAGTAACCCAGGAATTATTTTTCCACGTTTTCTTTGCCAGAAGTGTGTCAACATTTCTTATTTCATTATTAAAATAGATCAATCATTTTTAATAGGTAACAAAAGTACTTTAATACAAAGAAATTAAAAATGCTGTTGAATTTTACTTTAAAGCTGGGAACTCCTAAGAAATATAATAGAAAAAATTAAAAGCACTTTTAAACTTATTAATTTCCTTCTTTAACATTAACTTCTTAGCATCATTATACTGTAGATATACATGAAACACAGTTTTGCAGTGCTTCAGACAAGGCTTATATAAGATCCTGTTGGTACTAAAATCTGTCTTCAGCTCTCAGTTAAGGAGAGACGATGGTGCATTAATTGCTCTGTAATGTGACAGAATTGATCCTGGCACCATCATGAAGACTCCAAATGGATGGAAGAGGTTTTTTTCCTCAGACGTGGAGGTAGTATCAATATGTGCTAAAACAAAATTTGTTCTTTATGAAATTCTACTCCAGAAGAGCCCTGCTATAATCTTTTGTTTCTTCCCAATAGGTAGATCAGATTCTAGGAGGATCTTTTTTCTTTTTACCATGGGTCTGATGGCTGTAGGAGCTGATAAACGGTGCATGGTTAAAAACTAACATGAAGCAGAATGAATGGAAAGAAATCAGGTTCAGTAAATGGGAAACTCAGACTTTTAAAATAACTTTAAAAGGAATCATGTCATTCTGTGGCATGCGGACTATTTGAACGGAGGTGAAAAAATTAGGTAATTCTATATTCTTTACTGCCTTCACTTGTCTTTGGATTTACTTGGATGAGCTCCATGGCCAGTACGATGCCCCAGTTCCCCTCTTGGTAACAAATGATGGGCAAAACGACAGGACACGATCAGGCAGGGGCTCTCAGATAGGAGTCTCCCCCTTGATGTTATCTTTCCTGTCTTTCTTCAGCCACGGGGATCATGTGTCCCAAGGCAAGGAAAAAAGAAAGATGTGAAGGTATAATAACATTTATTAAAGTTCCCTGACACATTCTTTATCACTGGATATCAGGGACCATGCGACAACAAGATTTCCCGAAGTGGTGATGGTAGATCTTTGTAGTTAGCTTGAGTTACGTGAGATTTCACTTTAGATCTCCTACCATCCATCCTCTGCTGGTGGGTGTTCGGTGGCCCTTGGTAAATCTGTCCACAGTAGAGGTCAAGGTGGTTCCAAGACTCAGAGTTTGTAAGAACTGACAGACCCTGCAAAGTACCTGGATAGGAACATATCCAGAAGGCAGATGAAAATGATAAAAATGGAAATAGCTGAAGGAAAATTAAAAATAGCCAGCCTTTGAGAGTTTTCAAGGGAGCAGACTCCTTAGGACCAGGTGGAATTTCTGAAAGAATTCTTTAAACTTCTCACTGTGAAGAAATGCTTTTTTTTTGTGAAAAGGAAGGCAGGGCCATAAAAGTATGTCAAGGATTTGATATCTTTTCTTTCTTCTCTCTTCAGCTGGTGTCACTTTTGTCTCCTCCTTGCTCTTTAGGCTCCTCCATGTTTGCCCACTTGTCACACCTTTGAGATACTTTCAGGTATAAGAAATGTTTCTTTGCACTCCTTTGATGGGAACTTGGGGCTCTTTACTCTGGTTGAGGTTTTTCATTAACTAGTTTTGTCTCTCTTGGGTGTCCTCTGAGATTAACCCAAGCTAATTAAGACTTCCACAACCTTCCATAATTTCACAGTCTTCCATGCACACATACGCACACACACTTCTTGTGTTAAAAATATTTCTGAAATTGTAAAATCATGAAATTCATGTGCAAGGTAATGTGGCTTTTCTGTACATCCCCGGCTCTGCTCAGTAGCTGTCTCACCTGTTCTGTATTTCTGACCTCCTGTGGCCATATTTCTAAGTGTTTCAAAATATGGTATGTAAACCACTTTTTCTGAATGCTGTGAGGACTTATTTTCCTAGTTGGAATATGATTCCAGCACTCAATTTCCACACAGTAAGGTTGATTAAGGTATATTTTCAGAAGAAAAGAAAATCAGTCCTTTCAGCTCTCCAGGCAGTGATGTGCTCTTATGACTAAGGCTTTAATTTGTTTGTTAGCTCCCTAGTCTGTGTGTTAAAACTCATAATAGGCTCTAAAAAATGATTGCTCTTGATTCTGGTTTTGTGTGCCCTTTGTTCTTGACTGTACCTGTAGATCAATGGTAACGTTTTGTACATTATTCTTTAAAGAAGTGCAGTGTCTTTCTTATTCTGAATCATAGTAACCAAAGCTAAACTTTATATAAAACACAAGAAGTGGTCAGAAAGCTGACTTTCCTCCAGAAACACACAGTGCTAGTGACCTGAAAGATACTTGGACCCAAAAGAAGAGTTCATGCATCCTTTAACAAAACAATTTTTTAATCCGCTTTTCCCCTTCCTACTGCAAGGAATGCTGAAAGCTGTCTTTGCTTATAGCAAAGGAAATAAATGTTGTGTCCAACTACTTTAAAACATGGGAGCAAGCAATTGACACCATCATTAAAATCCCTGAAGTGGTTCCTTGGGTTTGAGGCCCAAAGTTGCATTTATTCCCAAGAGTGGGTATAAGTAGGAAATTTTTTTGTCCTATTCCATTGTGGTGGTCCCTTTCCCTGTGTTTCAACTGTGTGAACCTGGGCAAGAGGACCTAATTTTTTTGCCCATGTCTGTCTGGTTTGTAAACTGAGTAACGCAAGGCAGAGCTGCCTGTTCCAAGATGTTCCTAAAGCACTGCAGTAGGATTCTAGTCTTGGTTAAGCCTCCTAGATGCCAATAAGCATTATTAATTATAATAATGAATGCAAGATATTAATTAGTAGTTTGCATTTTACCCAACACAGTGGAAAGGAAGGGTCTTTTCTCAGAAGCAGTTAGATAGCAGTTAGAGAACTGCAGAATGAGACTTCATTTTTTTTGGCTGTTTGTAGTGCAGGCTAAATTCAGGTCAATCTCCGTCAGGACTGTTAGGCCTGTTGAGTCAATAACTCATCCTTCATTGCCAACATACCCTATGAAGTATTACTGTGTTGCTTTGGCATAGTTGACTTAAATTAATTATGACTATTCCACTCAGCTGAATCTCATCAAAGTATTTTTCTCAAAATACCCATTCTGTGAGAGTTCCTTATTCTTTGCTAAAGCAAAGATCAATTAACTGGACTATTTTCTTTTTAAGTTCTATATGTGATATGAACCAAGGTAAATTGTTTTGAAGTGGAAAACTATAATAAAAAAGAAAAAAATTAACTGCCTATTTGTTTTGACTGGTGTTGAAGGAGTAAAGTTCACTTAGCATAATGAAGATGGTAGTTGCATTACAGTAAGTGTGTGATTGTGGAGTTATTCCATTGAAAGCCATGGAACCCTGATAAAATGTAGATGTGGATGCTGGAGCTGTAGCCAAGCAATGAGGATGTTAAGTGGATGAGACGGTTGGAATGGAAATGGAAATCATTAAAAGTAGGTGTCAGGGTTTTGACATGTGACTGTGACTTAGGCAGTTTTGCACCTGATACGGAGAAAAAAAGAAACATCCTATTAAAAAAAGTTTTCAAACTTTGCAGACCAAAAGTATAAGCCCTTCAAACAATTCACTGAAAACATTACTACATTTCCCTATGTTGTACTTTTTTAATAGCTGCAGTTTATAGTGACTTATTGATGGATTGGCAGTAGAACATCTGCACTGACCAACCAGGGGTGCCTGGAGCCCAGCAGGAATAATGCTGCTCCCCACTGCCCCAGCAGGGCTCAGCCTGGGGCTTTAGGGGGCCTGTCTGATGGGTGAAGGAGATGGATACTTAATTCTTTCTTCTTCTGCTCTCTCTCTCCTTGCTCTCTGTATCTTACACAAACTTTGAGTCATTAGTGGACTGCCTGCTGTAGAGATCTCTAGGCTTTACACAATCTGGCAGTCTGTCACTGGAAAGGAGATCTAAATCAAATCACAGCAGAGAAGAAGAAAAATTTCTCTTGTGAGAGCTGTCACCTTGCTTTTAAGGATAGCTAGGATTTGAAGGGGAAAAAGTATTCAGAAAGAATGTATTTCCATAATCCAGCAAACTTTTTCTAGTTTGAAATATTTATCATTGTACAGGGAGTTTCCATTAGTCTCCTTGGTCTTTTTGACCTCATACGTGTTTTTGGTCCCTCACATCCCAGTGTGCACAGTAACCTTAATCCATCCTTTCCAGGGGAGACAGTAGCCCCTGACTCTGATAACTCCTATGAACAACTTCTGGAATGAAATAATGCTATGTTGATATCAATTACAAATGTTATAAATATGCATCTGTTTCCAGCTAAATAGTGAGCCTTGAGTTTTCCAGAATACATGGAGCTGTGGCTCTGATAGCACCAGAGCTGTTCTGTATTTCATTTAACATAATTAATGAGAAAAGAAATTAATATTGTCTTGAACTCGACACTGCAGCTGGACTGCAATAAAGATTTGAATTATATCCCTACTGTGGTGAAATACATTTGATTCTGTGTAAAAAATTTTGCTGATACCATGTCTACACTTGTTCATTGTGAATGTACAATTCTTCTCGTGACTTTGTTTCATCCCATTGAAGTGACTGTAACTTCTTTATTCCTTTGTCTCTATCCATATGAAGAGAAAAAAGAGGACAGAGGAACACTCAAGGCTCTGGTGCCAGGCTATACTGCCAGAAGTCCCACTGGCACCGGACAAAGTGAGCACCGAACTCAATTTCTTACACTTTTTGGCAAATCAAATTTGGTATTAACTGCAGTAGATTTTTCTTGATAATGAATATGCTTTTAGCAGCTTGATTAGAAGTTTGTCTTTCACAGTGCTGTTTTTACATCACTGTCAAGTGACAACTGAAATAATTCCAGTCGTGAATATGTTCTATGTAATAAGTGCTCAACTTCTACAAATTTCACTTCCTCTCTAGAACTGCAAAATGAAAGACGTTTCCAATCTGAGGTGCTTCATTGCAAAATTGATGAAGTATCTCATGTTGTTTTGAAAAAGTCAGGCTCTAAAAGGTGGAGAAAATGAGAACTTGAGTATGACAGCAATTCCACCCAAGCCATGATTAACGTGCTGGGATGGATTCTCAGCTGTGCTGAGTTTGGCCTTTGTGCAGCTGAGCAGAGCCAGGGGGAGCAGTGGCACAGAGCCACCTTTCCAGTGCTTTGATCCTGGGCCAGGCAGGGCAGGACTGGCTGTCTGCGTGCTTTAAAGCAACCCACGAGGTGTTTTACACCGTGCAGTTATCGTGGGGATGGAGGGGCTGCGAATCCCCAGAGCTACCCCAGCCCCTCTCCAGGGCTATCCTGGGCACTGCTCTCCTCTGCTCCCCACCCTAGCTTGTGGCTCTAGCATGTGGCACCACGAGTCCTTTATAGTTGCTGCTTTTAGAAATGAAAAAGCAGTCAAAGTCAGAGAAAAAAAATATTGCCTGTTACATTTAGACATAGAAGGAAATATCTCTATAACTAACACATTAATCTGATTTTGGAACAAACCTGTTTTTAATTATTCATCTTGATTTCAAGGTCTAAATCCATTCTATTAAGTGTTGCTATTAATCTTGAATAAATATTTATAATTCTGATTTACCATTAAATATATTTGAGGAAATGAAATTTGCATTTTTGGAAGTATTTGCATGTAGGAAAAACAGTTTCCTGGATTAGGGTGAAACACTTGTATTTTGGAGTGAAAATGTTTCACCTGTTTCTTAAATATATAAAATGTTACTTCCCTGCCAGGACTTTATTTTGTGTTAGTTTTGTAGTAATCTTAATTCTGAGAAAATATTTTTTCTTCGTTAGTCATGTTCATAGATTACATACTCATGAACTGTCTTAGATTAATGTGTTTATCACAAAATTAATCTGTAGACTCTTCTACAGTTGTGACCCAATTTTCTGGATTTGAAATGTACAAATTATTCCATTAAAATTTCTATTTTCAAAGGTAAGGGCTATTTAAAATGGAAGGCTTGCTACTTGCTGCTACTGGTGTGCTCTTTGAACTAGGTTGTCTAAATTTTTCCCTTTGGATGAGACCTTTCTGGAAGAAGGGACAGATGATCCTGTGTATCTGCCCAGTGTGTGGTTTTTGAAACATCTGGTGCTGGCTCTGCTGGAGACAGAGGAGAGCGGGACAGGGAAGAGGGGGAGGAAGCATTCTTCTGGAAAAACTGCTTTTTCTGTTGTTTATTTTAAAATCGTACCCTGAACGTCTTTAGATTGCTCTAGTTTTGAAAGTTCTGGCTTTGTCTCCAGTTTACAAGTGAGTTGTTCTGTCCTTGTAGATGTTACGTGTAAAAACAATACAAGACGTGAGGGCTCCAAGGTACACTGTTCCTGAAATAATATTGTTCAGTGATCAAGCCAGCAAAGTCTCCATCTTAATATTAATCTGTGCTTAGCTTTCACTTTTGTAAATTTTTACTGTATTACCTTTACCTGTGCCTTTAGTGTTCCATTATCCTATTTATTTGTTAGCGCTCACTAAAAGATAAATATATCTCAGCTCTGAGATTCAAAGCAATTTGTTTTTTAAATGTAGACATTTGATTGAATTTTTCCAAAATATTTGTTCAGCTTTAAGATTTTGCTAATTATTTTCAAGATTTTGTGGGGGTTTTTTTGGTTGTTTTTTCATTTTAATATATGAAAGTAAGTACATTTTCTAAAAATCTTTTATGTTACCAGATGCTATTGGAACACCCTTAAAAAGGTGTGTAAAGTGCCTGCTGTCTCTGCTGCTAGACTGGTTCTGTTCGGTCCACACATTGTCAGGTGTGACTGCCTGGTTCCTGTCTGCTCGGCCCCTGTGTGTGGGAATTCTGCCCAGAGCAGGGATATTTTGCTCTCCCACCCCAGGCTGCATCAGAGGGCACAATGGCCTGGTATTATTTCTCTTGTTTGAAAGCACTACAAAACTGTGAGCGTAGTTCAGGTCATTGAAATCTCTGTATCTTACTTCAGCTGGAAAAAGCTATGGGTTTCCTTAATTCTTTTCAACTTTAATTCTGAAAGGAAGAAGCTGATGGGGAAAAAAAAAAAACAACAAAAAAAACTTCCCTGAAAGTGTTAAAATATATGAAAAGTTGTGTGATGCAGAGGTGCTAGTACTGCTTCAAAGCAGGGATATCAACTGTGGCAGGCACCAAGATCCACTCAGATAAAGCTTTATTGTTAACTTTATTATTAACTGAAAAGAAATGCTTATTAATTAAATTTTCATCTGTTTCTTCCTAAATGGTCCAGTTTTAGGGAGGACAGTTTTACAGCTGGATGTTTGGAAAGGAAAAGCAGCATAGCTGTAGGGATGTGTGGATAAAAGCTGGACTGGATAGGGAGCTTTATACAAGGCTGATACCCAGTGAACAGCATTTTGGAGGGACAAGATGGACTTCAAAGGGAGAGCACAGGCTGGGGACAGGCAAGAGAGACTTTTAACTGGGCTTGAACTCCTCTCACCAATGACACAGAAGCTCAGTGCTAACCAGTCCTGACCCAGCTTTAGCCTGAGCCTTTTCCTGTCCTCTCGCTTAGAGAAAATAGCTTTTGTTCATTGTTACGAAAACGTCAGAGTGTGTTCGCAAGGGAGCAACATCCACTGCATGACTGGAAGCCCTTTCATGCTTTTCCTTCTCTATTTCCATCACTGTTTTAGGAATATTTTCTCCTTTGTGACTCTTTACAATTCCCGTTGATGGCAGTGGACCAAAACTGCTCCTCTGTTTTTTTGGTTTTTTGTTTTTTTTTTTAAGTCATCTTCTGGTGGGAAGCTATAAAGGGTCTAATTCTGATCTCAGAATCTGAGGATACTTGGTACTTATATGAATCAAGACCTTAGAAAAATTACTTCTCATAGTAGTGGTAAAGCTGACCTAGAATATTTCCAAAGGAAAGTCTTTTCTGTGAGATATTAAGTTAACAAGATGTGTTAAACTCATGTGTCACACTTTGAAAGCTTGAGAGTTTAGAAGTGGGAAGCTCTCTAAATTCACAAGAAAGATGAAAAAGGTGAGAAACAGAGGAACAAGAGGGGAAGGACAATGTAAGGCAGCTTTTCTTGGCCCTCTGTGACCAAGGCAGGCTCAGACAGTTACAGCCTGTCAGATTGAAAGAATCAGTTGGCAGTTATTTTACTCAAGTGAGTAAGATTTCAAAAATGGGAAAGACAAGGGCTGCACATTAAAGGTTTCTGAAGCTTTCCAAGAGCTTCTCTTCTATCAGGTACATTCTTGCACATAAACCAAAATAGCCTGTAGTCTCTTAAAAGTTTTCTCTAACATCTTTTCAGCAATCTTTAACTCCAAAGTGTAAATCTATAAATATCTTTAAAATTGCTTCACAAGCTACTTGGAAATTTTCATGTGTTATAAAAACATCATTAATTTATCTTTGAGCAAATTCCCATGTGAATCTTGGACAGCAGCATGAATTTTGCTTTTGTATTACTATTTTATTAATTGTTGTATATGTAATCACTTGGGTGAGTGCCTTAGAGAGTAGGAAAAACAGGTATATTGTAGTGGAGAATAAACACAGAGTTCTCAGGTTATATTTGCTCATGTGCAGGGTGGCACTGCTCTTTCCTGCTCCAGCCATGGCCACAAGCTGGTCAGCAGTGTCTGCTCTGACCACCCTCCCTAGCACAGGAAAATGCTCCTGCCATGACCAAACACCCCCTTGTCTGTCCATTACAGGAGTCAGGGCATCAGGGTCACACAGAGATGAGAGGATCAGTTGAATAGTATTGTCATCCCTCAGTACTGAAAATTAATGATATTTTAAATAAATAAAATTAGAGCTTTATGTTCTGGTTTGTGGGCTTGTAGGGTATGTTTGAGTGACTTTTCTCAGAAACCACAAAGGCTAGAAACTTTCCTTTTTTTTGTGATTCTCATGTTAGTAACTGGCTCCAGATGTTTTAACTGTAAGAAAATAAGTACTGGGAGAGTTGTAACCGTATCATTCATGTAACAACATTGGGAAGAGCAATCTGAAGAGGCTGATAGTCATTCCTTCTCCAAGAGGCAACATTGAAGGCAATTTGGTGTAGCTGAACAGTAAATATTTGAGAAGTAAAATGTGGCCATGGAGAATAATAAAAGATACTTTGGGGTTTCTCTGGGACCACTAAGTACAGAAGGGTCATCAGATTAAAAGAGAGCAAAAGGAAAGTAAGTATCTCACTTATTTTTCTGCTTCAGCATCATGTGCAAAGATGCTTACGGAATGCATCTTTGAGAGGCCAAAGTTTACTGTAAAAAGGAGAAAATTGTTTCTAGAATAATTTGCACATATATAAAACAGATTCAAACTTTGCATACTCCTTACATGAAATCTGAGGTGTTTTCTCTCTACAACACCACATGTGGTGGTCTATTACTGACTAATACAGGCTCTACTAATTCATGTGAATAGACATACTTGTAGCAAAATGTTGAAAACACAGATGTTAAAAAAGATGTCATTAGAGTGATGGATTCTCCAGTAAATATTCCCTTTGAGAAAATGTGTCATAGCAGATATTCTCCTCTATAAATTGTACTAGTTTGTGGTTTAGAAAAACTGCAGGGAAATTGGATGTTGGAGTTGAGTTTGCTTCCCTGACTGTGAGAAATCCTGGCTTAACAGCACAGTTCAAGAGAATTTGTGAAAAGTATGAAGAAATCAACATATCAGATCATGGTAGACCCACTGTGTTTATGCATTTAATGCTTCCTTTTGGAGTATCTTATCAATATGTCTGGGTTTTATCTGACTGCCACACAGATGTTCGAGAACCTGCACAGACTAACACACACTGAACTCTTGTTAAAGCATTTTGAAAAATAACAGGATATCAATTATTCCAGGCAAACTACTGAAGTAAACTGTACTTCAAGTGCAAATTCCTCCCAATGCTCAGGGAGGTGCAGGTGTAGCTGTAGTTGAAGAGATTGATATGAGAAAAACAGCATTGTAGTGAATTAAAGCAGTGTTATCAGATTGGGTTGGGGCTTAGTGTTTTGGTTGTTTGGATTTNGTTGGGTTTTTTGTTGTTGTTGTTGGACTTTTTTGCTTTTTTTTTTTGTGGTTTTTTTTTTTTTTTTTTTTTTTTTTTTTTTGGTGAGGAGAGCAAGCCTTATTTATTGTCAGGGGGTTTAGAAATCTCTAAAGTGTACCAAGTGTGCAGAGGGGGTGAGGTGGCTGTGTGGGGCAAAGCCCTGCCTGGAGCAGCAGCACCACGAGCTGCACCCCAGTCAGCTCTGCCCCTCCTGACACACCGGCTGCCACCTGCACTGCCCCACAATCACACATTGCCCAGGCACTGGGAAAATCAGCTTCCGGGTGAGACTGCACTTACACCACCTCACTCACCCTCTCAGGATCTGGGGCACGTTATGCACAGGTCTCTGAGATCAAAGGCCAGCTGTGAACCAGCCATTCTCCCATGGAATCCTCTCAGTCAGTCTCTAATGAGAAACACTGAGGAACATGTTCCCAGCTCTCTGGGTTTGGCCGGCCTCTAAAACCTGGCTAATTGTCTACATGTGTGTTGTTCAGTTGAAACTCTGTCAGAAAACACTATCTGGCTGGGTTTAAAAGTCAGCTTTCCTCCTGTCAGCCACACTACTCTAGTTTAGGCTGGAGATTAAATATAATTGATAATTTAGGTGTGCATTCTACTACAATGCACCAAGAAAAACTAAGCCATTTCATTCAGTCCAAGACCCCACTGGGTTAATGAAACGTTCTTAAAATAAACAGTTCACCTGTGGAAGAGAAGTGGTATGTTTTGTTAACATCAATTTTTAAACTTTGCCCACATTAAGAAAAATAGGCTTACTTTTACTGAGTGTGATGCTGCATTACAAGGCAGTTTTCCTCTAGCAACAAGAAGGAACTTCTTAGAGTGAATACAAAAATGTATACCTTATTTATTGTCATAAATTAAAATAACTTGTTCTGCCTAGAACAAGTAGCTTGTTGTAGATTGTTAATATATTTCTAAAGATAAGCTTTAAATTAAAAATAAATTCTGGGAGCTTTTTGCTCTTGATCAATTATTTTGCATTGTCCGAAGTGAATAAGTGTTACAGAAACTTATTTAAGTACAATTCAAGTTGGCTTCTAGCCAGTCTGTTTTTAATTGTTAGCTTAAATGACAAAAGCTAAACAGCAAAAAAGCTTTTGTGCTTTTTTGTTACCCATGCTTTTCACATGCACTAAGACTTTTTTTCCCTGCTGGGACTTCAGTTTTGGAGAGGAATAAAACACTCTATTCTTTGCTATTTACTTTAAAGAAGGAAGCTATACGGAGGCTCTGGATATTTTTGGTAGGCACATGTGGAATAAACATGTGTAATTGTATGACTGATCCAGCAGAAGGTTTAGCTGTATATCGTGGTACGCCATTTAAGGGAACAATCTAAAGTATGAAACAAACTCAAGCGTGAAAGTGCTGTGGAGCAAAGGAAGTTTTATGTACAAAAATGCCCTACTAACATAACCCATGCACAATTGTGCAGACTATTGCATGTGTCTCTATAAGCTGCTAATTTTACTTTTAATCTTGTTCAAGCTGTTATATCCATAAAAACATAGAGACAAAAGTATATAGGTCATTTGCCAGATGTCTCAGGATGATGAAGTGGCTATTATAGTCCAAGTCAGTGGAACATCAGGATTGGGTTGCATACAGCTGTAGCAATTGGATGTATTGTCTCTCTAGCTGCCTTCAGTTATTCTCACTTTCATTATAAGCTGGAAATTCTTGAGGTAAAATTAATACCCAGAAGTTGTCTGGGATTTACACAACATTTATTTAACTTTTACTTTTTTTAGCTTTTGAAAATTGATTCATCAAATAGTCCCACAAGGTAAAACTACTTGTTGAATATGCGGCAAGAAAGTGCCTTGTATTTGTGTAACCAGTTCTGTTTGTTTTTATCCAGACAATGCATCGGTATCTCAGGCAGCTTCTTTGTCCCTCAAAGCATCTCAATCCTCATTGCACCTTGAAGCACCCTTGCAGTGACACAGCATTACGGCCCACCAGGAAACAGGAGCAGCAATCATTTGTTGTGTTTCTGACACCAGTGAACCACAACAAGAAAAGGTAAGAGGAAATTAAACTGAGGCGTGGAGAGCTTAACCAGCAAGTTCCTGGGCTTGTTTCTGTGCTGAGCAGCAGAGCTACTCTGTCTGCTGTAATCTATGAATGTAGATATAAAGGAGGAATTAATGCTCTGAAGTATTGTTATAAGTTAGCTCTTAATGTGTGGCATCACTCAAACTATTACATTAACTTCAGTGGAGGTTACTTAGTGAGATACCATTGCGGTACAGATGGGCATGTAAAAATCATTTGCCTTCTGTAGAATGCTGCCTTTGTGAAAAATGGTCTGAACTCTTCCCTTTGAAAATTATTCCTAAAGTTCTAAGCAAGCATTCCCTCATTTTTGTGGTGAGTATATACCGCTCTCATTAGCATTGCTGTTAATGGGGATAAGTGGGAATTACCATGAACACAAATTTGTTTGCATCATTCAGTGTAAAACCATCTTATTTTTGCTGTAATGGGAGAGATGTACAACTGGAGCCAAAAGAGACTCCTCCATCACTACACCAATAAAGGTCTGTGATTTCCAAAGGGTATTGGTTTATTTTTCATACTTCAAAGAAACCAACAAGCCTTCTCAGTCCAACTTTAGGCTCAAGACTTCTGAGCTC
The DNA here is from genome assembly GCA_013397935.1 of Dasyornis broadbenti. Classification (NCBI taxonomy): domain Eukaryota; kingdom Metazoa; phylum Chordata; class Aves; order Passeriformes; family Dasyornithidae; genus Dasyornis; species Dasyornis broadbenti. The sequence continues at coordinate 2,272,454 of VZRN01004661.1, read as the reverse complement.
TTCTTTTAGGGCCAAGTTATGAACTGCTGAAACATAGGGGTTTATCACAGAACCCCCCAGTGCAAGCTGAGCTCTGGCCATAGTGCAATTTAAATTATTTATGCACAGCGCTGTGTTCAGACCATGTGCACATTTGTCCTTGTCAGTCAACAAGTGTTCTATTAATCAAGCAGGAACCCTGGCGCGTTCATTACAAAAGTAAGAACATTGAATTTGGGATGGTATTTTTAGTGCTTTTGACAGACAAGGATTATTAAGCTGTCACTCCCTCTTTTCTGCCAACTCCCCTATCTTCCTCCCCTTCCTCAATGCATTGTCATTTTATTAAGAGCACACTAATAGTTAAATGACAGGAACCCTAAACCCCTGACTAGTTCACTGACATGACAGGTTATTTTTTCCCTCTATTCCCTGTCCAAGAACCCCTGCTGATCTTCCCAGCATGCAGTGCTGTGTGACCCTTAACATCTGGCAGTGATTAATTGTCTTAGTGTCATAGCGATCGCCTTCCTCCCTCTGATCCTCACTTACTTTGTTCTCTCTTTTAAAGCCAGTGTGCTGGAACCTTTTCTTCCCACTTTTAAATCTGTCCAGTATCCAGGATACTGTGTGTGTCTACTGCGATACAACTTGAAAGAAACCGAAACAGTCAGTTATCTGGCCCTGAAAGTCTGGTCATGGTTTCAGAGGGCTTTCTGTTCACTGAAGGGGTGTGCTTGAAAAACAGCACTAACTAGAATGACACAGATCTTGTTGAACTTGATCCGGATCTCAGGTCCCTTCTAAGCAAACAATACAATTATGGGCAATGCCATTTTCAGCGGACACACGGGGTATTGTGCAGGAGGCTGTTGGCTGCAGCTTACACGTTACATAGATTAAGGACCTGACACCTCCTGACAGAGGCTGCCCCTTTGTGCTCAGCTCACCCTGCTGTACCACACTGCCACAGAGGTCTGAGCCCTGTCTGGGCCGGAGCTCTTCCTGCTCAACTCCCACTGAGTTAGGCAGGTTCCTGCTGCTGCAGCAAGGACTGGTGTGTTGGCTTCAGCACCAGGATTGCCTGGGCTGAGAGCTAACACAGACATGGTGTTTGCAAGGGGATTTTATTGGCCCAGCAATATCTGGGGGGTACTCATATCTGCTCTGGATGCCTGTATAAAAAGAATACTGGTGGAAGAGGAGATGACTGTACCACCAAGATAAATGTCAGCTGTCCACGCTCTGCTCTCAAATCACAAGAAGCTTCCCATGTGATTTTCAAGAATCATTTTAATCTCTGCCTCAGTTTCTCATATTGGAAATTAAAGACAGTAGCTGCTTTGAAGTATGGGAGACTGAGTTTTCAGAGACCTCTCTTTTTCCTGTATGAAGATGAAGTATTGCTAGGCAATTATTTATATTTGTCTATTTAAGACCAGCTGCCAGGCATGGGGGGAGCTGTGTGAGAGGGAGCAAGGAGGATATGTTATGCAGAAGTTGTTTTGTTTTTTAAAGACTGCTTAGATTCAGGATGCCTGTGATGTAGTCATAGTTTGGCAACTCGCATGGGTAAAGTACCAACTGCTCTAAACTTCCACTTCCTTGCATGCGAATGGAGGATGAGCTAATTGTCTTTGAAAAAAACTAACCCTCTTAACATTTGAAGATGAAAGGTAAAAATAAACAATTGTCTTAAATCCTGGTTGAATAGCAGAATACATGCACTGAACTTAAACTACCGTTACATTTACATTTTAAGGCAAAATATTTGAAAGGCAGTTTCTCCTTCACTTACCTATTGAATGTTGAGTTCAGAGTCTCTCTGTCTCCCATGACACACACTCCTCACAAATAGATTTCTCCAGAGCAGTATTATGTTCTAGCTTTCCATGTATTTCAAACAATTATAAGGCTATTTATTTTCTATTTCAAACCAAAATAGTGAAATGGAATGCATGGCCTTTTCTAGTTGCTAAGCAACCCTTTGTAACGTGCATCCTGCATTTTGCTGTGCCATTTGGCAATTCACACAAGATCTTGTTTGTTCATTTCCAGTCTAGTAAAATTGGTTGCTATATTTCAAGTGCCAGTATAGATCAAAGTATTTCCTAGAAGGATAAACATGTTAACTGGCAGAGAGCGAATGATTAACATCAAGCACAAGCCTTTTAGTATAAAGGACTTGGCATGTCATCCATTGGCAAAGCTACTCAGATGAATGCCATCTATACCTAACAGATGTGCCACTAAGGAGTTATCCTCTTCTTCCCAAAGTGCTGGTGTGGCTGAATGAGGGTGATAGCCACTGCTGAGCTTTGTGAGCAACTGAGCCAAATGCAGTTGTCAGCCATGGCATTGTATCTGGAGATCTCTGCTGATTTCGCTTGAGCTTCCTCAGCTTTGTATCCGTGTAACTAATGGCAGAATTATATTAAACTGTTACTTTTTCTTCCTCTACCTTTTATGAACACTTATAAACAAGCCCGAGTCTAATATTTGACTATAAAATACTACTTGTCTCTGATAAACTCTAAGTGTATGCCTAATGAAAATCATCCTTAAGTAGAGAATACTCATTCCTCATAACCAAGGCAGGACATGGCTGGCTTTTGCTGTGGTCTCTGCATTTCCAAACTTCTGATTAAAAGCTGCAGATGATCTGGATCCTTTTGCTAATATGCAGATTGGAGGGGAGGGTTGAAATAGGGTTGGTTGAGGAAAGCTTTTAAAAATAGGCAAATAAGACAAATTTTAAAAACTTCATATCCGTCTGTTTTGTTATTGGTAGCTACTTGTGCGTTCGTGTGACATCTGTGAACTACAATCTGTCAGAATCTCAGTGGTACCACATACATGGACTCTAAATGTCAGATACTGACTAACACAGTCATTAAAGATATTCATAAGTGAGGAATAGTGTGGTGAATTGTTAAGTTTGACATGGGTGGCAACAATTTTGACCTAATTACAATATTCTAAATCCTATGGCAAAGCTGAGGGGAATTTTACATAAACATATGTTGCTGCTGTAGAATGCTACAGGATAGTTCCAAGAAGTGAACATTTCCTATTACAGCCACTGAAATGAGCAGATTATATAAGTAATTCTTACAAAACCCTATTGGCTTAGTCAGTTGTGTGTTATTGGAGTATATTTTATGGAGTTTCTCTGGACAAAAATTTACCTGCCAGCAGTACTGGTAGGATTGTAGCTGCTAGAAGTGATTTGTTAATTGACAAAGTGAGCACAGTACTCTCTTGTTTGCGCAGTCATGTTGGTGTCTGAATCTGACAGTATGGCCAAGGTCAGCCAGGTGGTAAATCTGTTCGTACCTTTTTTCCTTGATCATATACCCAATCTCAGTCATGGTTGTGAAGAAGAGGATGAAGAGAGAGGTAAGGCAGATTTTCCTTGTGTGATCAGAGAGCAAAGGCGAAAGGCAGATTCTTTACACTGCCAGAAGTGTGTACAGCTGGGGAGAATCAGCCCTCTCATTTCATGCCAGATAATCAGTTTCATATTTTCTGTGGCAACCATTAATACACTACAGCCTTAGCTCTAGGCCTATAGGTAAAGCTGTTTGCTGTGACTGCTTTTCTGTTTGTCCCCTGAGAGCTGAGGATTCTTCAGAATGTCCCTGGCAAGCAAAGATGTCCTGTCCTGTCTGTGAGACAGCAGTCAGAGCAGGCCTGGGCTCATTATTTTGTAGCTGTATTGGGAGATACTCTTAACTGATCTGGAAATACATGAAAGAAGCTCTTTCTCACGTGCACACAGCAGGAATGCGCATAAGCCAAAAGACGGTATTTCAAAATTGACAGGTACTATCTCTAAATCATATTCCCTGTTGTTCATTTTTGTTAATATTGGAATCATTATACTGATTTCTACTGAACTGACTAGATCCTTTTGCCAAGCCATGATGCTGAAGTATTATAAAATAAGAACAGCACTTCAATAATACTCTAAATGCTGGTTCTTAAATAAGTTTTAATTTCTAAACTGCTTGAATGTTGATTTGGGAGCTCATCATATGCTTCCCTGAGTGCACGATGGCTTTTTTAGAGTAAGGCCATAATAGCTGTGGTTGAAAATAAAATTAAATGCCATGGCAAAAAATATTCTTTAAGTGTTTGTAATGATGCAAAGAAAACGAATCTGTATATTGGGCCAGACATATGCATGAATTTAAGTTTATAATAACACTGAATTTAAGTTTAATGTAATGTCAAACCAGCTTTTCAAACCAGCATTTGATTTTGAAAGTAGCCAGCTCTGCACTTTAAACACCACAGAAGTTGAAAAGAACAGGGGGCAGGGAGGCAAACTGCTCCTTTGGTATGTTGTGCTTGCTTCAGGCCTCAGATTTAGGTGCTCTGAACTGCACACACCCCTCTCTTCTCTGAGTAAGCGGCAAATTTATGCTTCTAATGTTTGCCCCCCTGACCCGTGCCCAGGCTGGATGCCTGAACGCGCCTTGCAGGGATGACAAGATGACATCTTTTTAGTGCCAAAGGCTGCTTTCCCATGGCAGATGGCCACTAGGGAAGAAGAGCAGGCCGTACGTGGGAGCACGACAGCACTCTGGGCACCACTTTTGGAGGGGGGCTGCGACTGGCAGGGTCCCTGCAGGGCAGGTCCCCAGGTCTTCCCACACCCGAACAGCCCCGGGAGGCTGCAAGCAGCACCGCCTGGAGCGTTCTCTGCAGCATCACCCCCAAAAGGCTTCCAGAGGCTGCTGCTGCCCCGGGGACCCCTGAGCAAAGCAAACCGGGGCGATTTGCCTGCAGAGAGGCACAGGCTAAACCCGAGCCCAGCTGGAGGTAGATGTGTCTCTGCCTCAGCTGGGCCCCGGGCGAGCATTCCTGTGCCGTGTCCGGAGCGGTGCCGCCCTGCCCTGCCCCACTGGTGTCCCTTTGGCAGGCAGGAGGGGACACGCTGGGAGCAGCTGCTGCCTGCCCCTGGGTGTGACTGCAAAGGCACTCGGGCAGAGCTCTCTCGCAGGGCAGGGCTCGGGCCAGCTCAGCTGGAAGGCTGCAGGCTGTAACGCTAAGCTCTGCTTGTCATTTTAACTGAGTATTATGTAAATCAAATAGAGGAGCTGTTAAATTAAAGTGTGAGAAGGTAATGCCTTCAGGTAATGCCCGCTGCAGCCGAGCCACTGGATTTTAAAGAATTATAGAATTTGTTATTTCCTTATTTCTTTCCGTGGAAGATGGGAGTAGAGGCTCAGGAAAAAAAAAAAAAAAACCCTAATTATTGACTTCCCTGAGGAGATACCCTGACAGCTCCCCACACAAAGAATTTAGCAGTGCTGGGGCAGGGCAGTGCCAGTGGTCACAGAGAACAGCTTATCACTGATTCTTTCTCAGGGAAAACTAGGCTCATTTCCACATCCTGTGGGAAATAAGTGACTTTTCAATAGGACTTGTAATAAAGAATCTTCTCAGAATGGAAAATCTGAAAAACCTTCTGCTTTCTGAAATCTCCATGAGAAGTATCTTGGATATTCATTTAAATACCAGTTCTGATGTTTTGCGGTAAAAACTTATTCGGAAAGACACATGTAAATTTAAAATGGTCTAATTTTATTGATTTCGTGTCTATATTAGCTTTGAATGTTACTTAAGAAAATCCCACTCTAAAAAACTAAACTACTTTGCTAAGATTAATCTATTAATTATATCCTTTTATCTATTGCAATTACTAAAGTTTCTGAGGCATAGAAAAAGGATGAAAATTCTAGATTGTGACTACATCTTAGTGATATTTTCAATTAAAATATTTGAGTTAGAGGGCAAGTCGAAATTTGTAAGAATTTTGAAAAATACCAAAATATCATCTTCTTTAAAAAAACCCCCCATACTGTTTTCTTTAAAAAAGGAATTCTGCCCAAATGTTCCAACTATTTTTCAAGTATTTAGAAAACCCTTCAGGCGTGGACCACTTCTGGTGCTGCAACGTTACGTGACATTGATGTTCTGAACAGCTGATTAGCAATATCGCTGGGCATGCTATGATTGCCCTAACTCAGGAGAATTTTCCAGATTTAATATTTTTCTCAGATGGAAAGCTAATCTAAATATTATTCAAATGTAGTATCTGCTAGAAATTTGGACTGAGTCTATTCAGTCATTCCAGTTTCATTTGAAGACTTCCAATGTTATAAACTCAGTTTAATCTACCGTTCTGAAAATCTGAATGAGAAAAGGAATTTTCTTATTTAAAGATACATTCTTCTCATTTCCTTACCTGTCTTCTATTTTCCCTCCTTGTTTCACCAGATTTGATTTTTGGGCTTTTGAATTTTTAATGCATTGGCATTTTCATTTGAAAATACATTGTGAAAATATTCCTGGGCATCTCTGTTTAAACTCTAATTGTATTTAAAATGTAATTATCAGTAGTTTGGGTGTGCTTGGGCTTACATATCAAACTCATGCAGAAATGCAAATACAATTCATATAAACACCCTTTTATCTGTTCCATTTTGTAATACATAGTTTACAAAATGTATTTTTATAAAAATAGCACGTAGAAAAGATAAAATCACAGTGGAAGAAAAATAATTCAGACAAAGGAGGAGATAGTTATCTTCCCTACAGGTTTTTACTGTTGCCTGTTTTTTTTGTTGCCTGTTATGTGTTTGCATTAATGCCTGAAAAACTGTACACAGCCAGGTCATGCACAGGTTAGACTGTCACTGACTGAAATAATTCTGGGAGGCTTGGTGCTTCTTGAAGACTTTTACTGTGCTGCATCTCAAATTGTCCGACTATGACTTTTTTACACCAAACTTAATAGAGTATAACTACACTCACTTTTGAGGAACTACTTCGGTACGTATTGCTTCATCAAGAACAGAGTTTAATCCTTCATCATCCTCATTCGTGTATCTCTTGGTATTCACAGACAGGGAAGCACTTGGTGGGATTTACGCCCATGGTAACTCTGAGGAGAGTTTGCATTCAAGTTCTCCTAGTTATTTGTGTTTGACAAAGCCTTCTGGCACTCACCCAGGTGTTGGGTTCTCCTTGGTGCTGGAGGCACTGTAGCAGGTCTGCCTTAAGCACAGACACCCACAGGAAACACCTCTGGCTGCCACAGGGGTTCCACACCTGGCACATCCACAGATTAAACTTACATTGTGGACTTGACAATGACCTTATAGGGCAGCATATCCTTTAACGTTGTTTAGCTGTCTGGGCCATCTGAGATGCTCATGGCATACCGGCTAGGAAGCTGTGCAGTACCAGTGTGGCGGGGAGTATTTCAGCCTGTGCCCAGCACAGGACACTGGCTTGGGAAGGATGTGCAATCTTGGCAGCCTGAGAGAGAAAAGCTCTGGTGTGGGCCCCCTTGATATCCCAAGGAATCACAATGATTCATGTACAAACACAGTTTGTATTCCCTTCATAACCTTACCAGCAAGGGAAGGAAAACTTCTATGCCTTGGCAAGAGTCCCCAGTGTACTCAGAGCTTTGGCTGCACTTGTGTGTTTATGAATTCTAGCAATTCCATCACGAATGTTGTCACCAGATACCTGGGCTTTAGCCACAATAACTTTTCCAAATGTTTAAGTATGGTTTGCTCTTAGGAACGTGTCTCAGCTGTATTATAGTTACTATAAACAATAAGATATCATGGGAATTATTTTTTAATTTTATTTACTCCCCAGTTTTTCTAGTCAAGAATGAAATGTGCATGGTGTTACTTCAGACTTCTTGTGTTTTCTGTGTTTTTGTGCTATAGAGATGGCTTTATCTTTTTTTTCCTAAGACCTAATATCCTGAGATACAGAGCAGAGAGACACAGTAGAGGGACCACCACCACTGGAGTTAGTACAGAATGTGCATGTGGCATTTCAAAAACAATGTTTGGCCTCCTGGAGAGAGCCAGTATAATTTTTAATCTGGAAAGTATTTGAAGGGTATTTTTTGTCAAGGAAAATTCTAGCTGTGCAATACAGTTATGCAGACAAAGGCTGCAGAAACACTGTCTGAACAAAGTGGGGTTATGGTGTTTGGGGGGAAAGCAAGATGAGGAAAAGTAGTGATTCACTGTTTTGTTACGGAGGAAACAAAAGTGTCTCTTCATATTATTTTGGATCAATAGCAATGTCCCAAAGGACAGAACTCTGAGGGAAGAAAAACCAGCTCAGCAAAGAAAGGAAGAAACTACCTTTTTGTGTACAATTGGAAGGATCACAGACAACCTATCAGTCTGACTGATGAGTCAATTAAAACTCTCCTTTTGGTTTCCACAGACTTTGTCACTAAACAAATCTGCACAACGATTTCTGAGAGGGCCAAAGGAATAAACAGTATCTTCTCCAGGCTGAAGGAAAGCAGCAGAGTAGTAAGAACAGAACATTCCCAAGTGGCAACAGGGAAAGGAAACTACTCTCTCTAGATCACATGGAAATTTCCAGTACACTGTTGGCAATTAGGATTTTAGTGATGAGGCCAATTTTTGGCCTAAGGGATTCTGTTAGATGTGTATATAAACAAACAAAACCAATTTAAATTTCAAGCAGATATGAAAAAATAAAGGTAGTTTTGAGTAAGTACTGTGGAGCAAATGTATAGAATATTTCATTCCTTAGCTATAACTCTGCAAATCTCAGGGTCGTGTTTCCTTTAATCATGGTAAAATCTCTGATTATTTATCTCAGGCTAAACACCAATTTTCTGTATATCTCTGTAGACTTTCATTCCATACCAGCTCATCTTCAGGGTGTTTATCTCAGGGAGATCAAATGTAGAGCCACCAAATGACAACCCCAAAGTCCCACGGGGAACCACTCCACTGCACAGCAGTTCATCAGACAGCCCGGGGATCGACTGTCCCAGCAACCACTGCACCTGAGAACTTTCCTGTTCTGCAGTCCTAAACACTTGTATGTGTGTTTTCGTTTGGCCTGCTCACTTCCTGGAAACCTGTGTATTTTGCATATTGCAGGGTGTTTCTTCCCTTTTCATAAGGAATCACTGCTAGGTTTGCTAAATGCAAAAAGGGAACCTCAATTCCATCCAAGTAAGGTCAGCTTTTTGGCAGCCATACGGCTTTCAGGAGAAAAGAGGGAGGAAAAAAAGAAGAGCCAGTTAGGAATGAGGAGATGTCAGGATGTTTTAAGTGCAGGAGTTGTTCTAACAGCAGGTCCTTGTTAGAAGTGTGTAATTTTTGGACATGTCCCTGGCCTAGATTATGTGCAGCACAGTAGCATTTCCAGAAATGAGCTGTGGGAGGGGCTTTTATCATTAATTCACACAACATAGGTCAAAATTTGTGTTTTAAAACCTCTAAGTGCATAAAGGGTACTATTTCTGTGTGGTTATTTTTATCACCTTATTATAAGTTTTAAACCAAAACCCAACAACAACAAAAAAGAAAAAACAACCACAAAAACCCAGCAGGTTTTTCTTCTTCAGTTTTGGAGGGAAAAAGGTTGCTTCCAGGGTGAGATTTAGCATGCCAAATCTCTGGCCAGAGCAAATTTTTAAAGCTGTATCATAAACCTCTGAAAATAGGAGTTTATAATAGAAATGCAGACATACAGTTAATTATATCGTCATGAATGGCGCCACTATAATTAGCTAACTTCTATATGATGCCAAGTTTTAAACTATTTTACTTTTATGGCACTGGATGTCAAAAGCTATTTATTTTAGTTTCTTTCATTTTTTCTTTTATTGTCTTACTGACCGGGCTCACCAGGTTAGGAAATTGGCTTGCAGGTTCTCTTTCAGCCCTGAAGAATCATTGCAGCCTCGATGGTGAGCAGGTTCCTAGGACCTGGGATGTCAAAGGGAGTGGATTCCCTCTCAAGGCAGGCAGCAGGTTATCAGCACAAGCAGGCTGCTGTGAATGACTTTGGACTTGTGGCTCCCATTGAAGGGCTTATTCTGAGATGACTGACAATCTCAGTTGGACAGAAATCTGCTAATTTTGGGGTATTATATATAGTTTTAGGGTGACAGTTTTAAAGAAAGATAAAATACAGAGAAGAAAAGGAATATAATCTATTTTATAAATACAATATTTCCTACAGGTTCAAAACCAGAGACAAGTGCCAACAACAGACCCAAGCAGATTACGGGATGAGAAAATCTTCCTTAAATTTCTGTTTTCAAGTAATTGTAACCCTTTTGCAGCTCATTGCTTTTTAGGTGCTTTATAGTTCACACAGGAATCACTGTTTCACCCGTCGTTGAAATCCTGTTTCCTCTAGAGGTGAATATAAAAACCATTACAAAAATGTGATCATTTACATTGCAAAGCAAACATGAACATATTGTTCAGTTAAAGAACAAGGAGAATCTATGAATTAACCACACATGCTCAAATATTATTAGAATTGGTAATTATAGATAATTAGAGATCTTAATAGATCTAAGAATTGAAAAAATCATTATAATTTGAACGTCCAGGCCAAGCCTTTTCTGTTTTTTAAGACAAGTTAAATTTTTAGATCTTTTTCCAAAGAGAAAAGTTTTATTTTATCAAAGAATATCCATATGCATATAATAGTTTTCTAAATTTACTAATTGTCATTAATATTTAACACATCCATATTTATGTGTGTGTATGTATAAATTATTATTAATATTCATATACTTTGTATCAGTTTTCTCAATTATAGTTGATAAGGATCTGAAGGTAAAACTTTAATTCAAACACACTGCACCCCAAAGGCTGTTGCTCTTTAGGGGTAGTTGAAATTGTGCTCCTTCCTTTTTGTCTACGAGCGATGTATAAGGTGATGTGCCAAGACAATCCTACTTCTAGGGGTTTTTTTGGTTTGAGACTATGCGAACCAGTGCTGTTCCAGGAGTGTTTGGGCAAGTGGATGTTTACAGGCTTTACAATCTCATCGTCCTGAAATGTTTTGTCCTGTTTTCTGCTGATCTGCATTTCTTCAGACCTGCTATCTAAGTTGATTTCTCCCAATACAACATCTGATGGTAATTTTCAAAGTATTTTGCCATTCAGTAATCAACAGCACAGGAGGAATTAGCATGGATTCTGCTGTACTTTTTTGGTCAATCTTTTCCTTCTCTTGGCCATGCGCTTGTCACCTTTCCATGACAACTCTTCTTTCTGTGATCATTTTTGGCTGTATGCAATTTCCTGGCTACAGGGAGTTCCACACCTGCTATTACCCTGTACAGGGCTGACAATGCAAACTAATGACGTGAGCTCAGTTACCACACGGTCCCTCATTTCACGTTGGCTCATTAAAAGATCCTCAGGCGGGTCCTGCCAGCTCCGGTGCATATGAGCAATCCTGCTGATTGCAGCAGAACTGCCCAAGTGTGTAAGGAATGAGGGACTGGCCACTGAGAGCAGAACAGTAATTTCTGCTCAGACAGGGCATGTCAAACCAGTGGCCAGCAGCCAGTGTGATGGAATTAATGAGGGGAAACAGTAGCCAGCAGTGACAAGTTGGGATAAACTCACAGAGTAGCACTGCCACATCCAATTACTGTAGTTCATTGTTGTTCCCTGGAAATGGGGAACCTTCTGACAACCTCCATGAAAGCTGAACTGGAAATTTTGGGACTAGAAAAAGCCAGTAGGAGTAAAGTTTATGCTGATCCCCTTTAAAAAAGAGCAAATGCTAACACAGAAAAAAAGTCTTGCCTTTCCTTTCTGTCCTTGACTTTGCTACAAAGTCTGCACTTTGCTGCCTGGAAGGAAGTGTTAAAATAAATTGCTTTGAAATGAAAAGAAAAATAAAAGTTAGGAAAACATTTTTTGTCTATGCTTAATTTTGTTCTGTTGGAAGTGCTGCTCTCATATTTTGACGCAAAGCATATTTTGATCTAAAATTCTTGTATAAAGCAAATTGGACTATCAAGATTCCTGGGACTGCTTTAAAAAGTAAAACCTAAGGCATCTTTTTCCATGCCTAATAAGGGCATTTATAGTAAAGGAACCAGTGAATTAGTCCAAAGAGTGCAAACCCCCTGTTGACGCCAATGAAATTTTACTCCATAGAATACTTCATTCAACCATAGATTCCAATACATATGAACAAAATAACAGCTTGGAGCAATGATTCATGTGGAACTATTTAATTCTGCCCAGCACAGTGCTACTTTTAGCTGGGAAAACTCTTCTTGCAGGCCGGTAGGCAGCAGACTCTCCAGTACAAAGCCAAATGACGTCACCGGCTTCTCTGTGTAACAAAAGGCCAATGGCATCCCCCCCTTGCTGAGTGAAAATTAGCAGCAGGTCTTTGCACTGTGCACATACTTGGAGAGGAGGGAATTGTGTCATTGTTATTTGCTATTTCCGCAAGCTGACACTTATCTTGTAAGCACATCAACTGTTTGCTTTAGCTCCACAAGTCATTTCCTATACATTATATCAGTTAGTCATGCTGCTCTGCATTGTGTGCAAAAGAGGTTAAATTCCACATGGAGAGAAATAAAAGATGAAGGAGAACTATCTAAATTATTGTTTTAGAATGGGAGCAACTATTCATTCCTCTAAAAGGTAACTGTGTCAGTAAACTGTTTCAGACTTCTGCGTCTACACTTGGAGCAAAATCAGTGCATCAAACCCTTAAACTGCTTGAAGAAAAGTAGATCAGATCAACTCAAATTCTACCAGGTTACTAAATTAGAACCATAACTTTCCTTGATTTTTGCATCCCAGGAAAGCATGCAGACCTATCTGGAGAGAAAACAGAGCTGACTATAGATGCAAACAGAGGAAGATATCAGGGGTTTTTTCATACATTTGGTATATGTAAAGAAATACATTTTTGTAATTGTTGCATTTTCACAGCTATTGCCCACTTTTACTGGCAAATGTTTGTCTGCTGTGTTGTTGCTGAGGAATTGTATCGTTGCTAGAGAATTGGAAGTCGTTTTTTCCAGCTCTGATATCATTGAAGCCTTGGTTTTGGTTCTGCCTTTTTACAATAATGTTTGCTTACTCAGTTTTATTTATTTACCGCCATGTATAGTGCTGCCCTGTACATATGAGAATACACCAAATAGAACTGTAACTCCTCAAGCACAAGGGGAAAGTAAGAGGGGAAAAAGAAAGCAGAAATATAAGGGAATAAAATATTCTTCCCCAAATAATAATGAATATTTTATTTATCTTGGTTTGAAACATAGCATTGTAAGATTCTGTTAGAGAGCTATAATATAGGCTTCATTCAGTCTCTTGGCTCTATAATAAGATTCTGAAAAATGTATTTCCTTAATCCATGATTGAATACAAACTTATCAGTCAAGATTTTCACAGTCTGTAGATTTCTACAATAGAAAGATTTCAAATACTCAAGCGACACAGAGTTCACATTTCTTTTCTTGTTCTCACTATCTTATTCCTGTGTAACTGTATTAACGTCACTGCTCTTCATCTTTTCTTTATTTTTAAATGTCTCAGGACAATATTATAAAGTTTTGTGGAGAGAAAAGTAAAAAATTATGGCTTCAGTTCTCTAGACACTAAAGCAAGTGCTTAATTTAAAGCATGTGGGTAATCCAAATTTGCTTCAGTCATTGGCTTCTGGACCAGAGCCAACACATTTGGAATGCATCCTGCATATTTATTCTACTGTATACATGATTCAATCACATGTGTGCAAAGTTGTTTGTGATTAAATTTGTCAATTAAAGTAACTGAATTGAAATTTAACCTGAGAAAAATTTACAGTGAATGGCACTCGTACAATAAAGGTAAAATTAGAAGATAGAGAAATCTTTCATTTTTACAAAAAACACTAGCATCTGAGGCCAAATATCTGTGTAAATTTGGTGGAGTTTTTTTCCTTTCTTGAAAATTAATAACAAAAATTGAAATTGGTTTGATTTTTAAAACAAGAAAAGATGATCAGTGCGTTGCCCTTCATAGTCTCCAGATATTTCTTTTGATGCTTTAGTGTGCCAGAAATATCTGGCGAAGGTGCAGCCAATTTTCTCATCTGATTTCTTTGTAACTTTATGTTTGGTTCTCCAGATATTGTACCAAAGAGATTCTGTGGAAAAAACCCTTCCATTTTAACTGTTCATCTGCAAACTGTTTCTTCTTTAGAGATTTGATTTTGTGTGTTGTGTTAAATCAAAATGCTGATGTTCCAGAGCCAGTCCATTGCTCCTGTCTGCACTGGTGGATGGTTTCTGAAAAACATAAGGGATGGTTGGGTAGCTAAATGCTGCTACTGAGATCGTATGCATTTATTCAGGCTATCTGTGTGTGTTTGTGTATGTATTTTTTTTTCATATATATATTACATATATATGACAGGGAGACAGGAAGAGAATTCTTGTTCCATTGGTGACAACTGGCTGGCAGTAAAGAGCAAATAAGATGTTTTAAAGTGAAATTTGTTTCTAAATGGTATGTCTGGAGTGCTATATTATGTACTTTTATTCTTAAAGGAGCTGTAATCAACAGCTGCTGTTCTGCTGTGTCATTTTCTGTTTACAGAACAAATATAAGGACAAATGTGAGAATATGTTATTCTTTTGCAGACAAGTTGAGTGGGCCTGACTGATAAACTACATCTTTTGTCATCAACAGGAAGGAATTATGTATCTGCATTAGTATTCATATTATTCACTTCAGAAACGTTGTTGAGGGTGAAGGTCTTCCAGGATGGTTGGAATGACCAGAATGTTTGATGTGCTTCTCTAGGAAGCAGAAATTTCCTTTGGTTTCTTCTGATGGAAACTTAGACTCTTTGTTCCCTGGTTCTCTGATTCCTGGACTACTCTCTTCAAAAGAAATTTCAGCTTTTTTTGTGTTATTTTTAAAACAGGAAGAAACGTTTTTTCTCTGTTTTTAACTTTGTCACTGAAGGCAAAACTTGAAAGAACTTTTTAACATAAGCATAAAAACACGAGCATCTGTTTTCCTGGCGAAGAGTGAAACGTCTCAGAGGAAGCTCCGTTCCAGTGTGACTTGTTTCCATCCACACCTAAGCCACCAGCACTGTGGCACTGGGGAGCTGATGTTGCTCAGACACGCTAACGAGTGGAAACCTCCCTTGTGGAAACTTCCTCATGGGAGTGGAGCACAAAGCGAACTATTTATAAAGGGCTTTTAAAGGAGATGCTTAAATAAAAATCTTGGGTGCTTGTGCAAGGTCACAGATTATTATCTTCTGCTTTACAAGGGCCAGATGCAAATCAGCCAAAGCGTGAGCACCAAAGAGTTTTCCTGTGGTGCTCTCATCTTACTTTCTTTTGCATGGGATCTGGCATGCAGTTTGGAAACTAAGCTGAATTTTGTGTCCTCACTATGGCTCCACTGGGGATTCAATTTCTGAAAGTCAGACCATGAGGCCTACTTGATGGGGCTTAAGAAAAAAAGTGGTCAATTGAAAATAAGGATAGAATGTTTTTTCTGTAACACTGCTGGAGGCCACAGGTCTTTCTTGAGGCTCCAGTCTCTCCTAACCCTTCACCAAATTCTTAAAAAGACATATTATTATTTTAGAATGACAGCAAGTGACATGAATATCAGAATTGCTCTCAAGACCTCTCTTAGGGGTAGAGGCATACATGTGCGAGTTTCAAAAGGAACAAATAGATAACAAATGGAAGCATTAGAATGTCCAGAATTTTGCTTCTCTACAGTAATGTCATTATTTGGGATGACTTTGATATGGTGTCCTACATTTTGACCAGCTTAGTTTCCTCCTCCTGTTCGCCTTCAGAAGGTCTCTAATGGGCATAGTAAAAATTACCCTGAGCTGTTAGTTCTTCTTTCATCTTCAGAGCCATCTGGTTTCTTGAATCCATGTGTGTTGTTTTTTTTTACCTGACTGTCAGTAGAGACTATGAAATTACTAATGGTGGAATCAAGGCTCCTAACAACTTACTGCTATTCTTTTTCTTTTTAATAATCCAATTTTCCTTTTCCATATGGGCATTTATGCAAGCATTTTAGGGGCCGTGGATGATCTCTTCTTTATTTACCTGCTAATTGCTGAATAAGAAAGATCTGGCTCTGTAAATCAAAATCTGAAATCTCAGCACTAATTACAACTTTTTATTTGATGATTTTGAGTATTTTACCTTGTCAGCTCAGGTTTGAGCACTTCATTCTGAAGTCTGCAAGTCAAGACTCCTGTATTTAAGTGTTTTACAGGAGGTAGTGCTGGTTTTCACAATGTAGTGACAGATAATCATTATATACACATTTCAGCTGGACTATAATATCTTCTTGTATATCTGTGCAGCCAGTGCAGAAGTACAGAGTGGAAGGATATAAGACATGAAGTCTTTTGTTAACTCAGGAGTTACCTTTTGTTCTTGTTAGACCCAAAGGTAATGATGACTTTCAATTAGCATGAACCACCAGAATGCTAATGACTGGAAAACCGAGGGAGGCGGGGCAGTGGAACTATCAAGTGGGACACTATAAACCTTGAACTAAGATTTGGGTTTGTGAAAATTCACCTAACCAAGCTCTTTTTTTGCCTCTCTCACATTCTGCTTATGTATTATGCCAACCTTTGTTTCCTTAGGCCAACTCGCTATCTGGAAGTAAACACTGAATTACCCGCAGCGTAAACTTTGTACTCATCCACTCGCAAACTGCAGTGCTCCTGACATCAGAGGTGCCAGAAAGTATACCCACTTGAAAGGGTAGTACACAGCTAATTTATTGACATGCATTCCTGGGCTAGCTGCTGAGGAATGAGGATTCTCTGGGCATATAGTTTTTTGAGTGAGTCTTGAATGGTTTTTGACCTGATTTGAAACCTGCTCTTGGCTCAGGAATCACTGGCTCCCATGCAGTAAACAAGGTGACTGTACTAGTCCCCGACTATTGCTGTGTCGCACCAGGGAGTTTTCCTGCTGAAGGGTGTGAGCAGAGGTGCAGGCAGAGGAACCTGCTAGATTCATGCTGACAAATGGGAAGCTACCGAGCCCTGGACGCTGGCAGGCTGCAGCTGAATGCATAAAGAGGATCATTGGATAGGCAAAGCAGCTGGTTTATGAGAAACGTTTCATACACAGAAAAGTGAGATGCAGCCTTTGTTCTCTTAGGAGACATTGTTTCACTAGAGATAAGATACTGCATTTCAAAGAGTCCAAGTGCTTACACACCAATGGTGAAACAGAAACCTAACTTGGCTACTTGAGTGCTGAGAGCCTGGCTGTGGTGGGAATGAATGTTTTATTGGCCTGGGCTTGGTACAACTGTGTTAGTTGTGTGACTGTAAAACTTTAATGAACTTTCATGCAGATTCCCTTAAAAGCTTTAAGAAATTATCTTCATGCATGACTTCAGTTGTATTTTGTAGGAGAAAATATACTACAGATTTTTATTTATTTATTTATGTATTTTAATAGATTTTGAGAAGATATTTCTCCTCTAACAGTTTCCTTGAGGACAAAGATCCCTCCAGGCCTTGGTTGAGGTATTGATGAAGATACACTAAAATCCACTTATCTATCCACCCATCCATCCCCAGTAGCTACCTGTCTCACAGGCTTTTCTATTTAAGGCATTATACCACAGCATTGTGACTTTTTTCAGGCAAAGTATTTAGAGTTTTATAGCTTAGATGGTAGGTGGTGTCTTCTCTTGTTTTTCACAGAGAAGCAAAGAGGACGCCTGAGCCAGCCCATGCAATTACAGAAAAGTGCAGACACATCGTATGGAACTGAACAGAGATTAAAGGCATTGTACACAAAGATGTAAGGGGAATCCAAATATTTTGAATTATTTGTGTACTTACAAAAGTACAATTATTTGCTTCTTTTTAACTTAACCTTATAAAAGTTCTATACCTCATTGTATGTTTCGAAGGCTGTGTGTCTTCTAGTGGTGGTTGCTTCTGGAGTGAGGGGATGAGGAGGGAAAGAGAAAGGATCAAGGACACAACTGAAAAAGTTTAATCAGTGAAGTACAGATATAAGTTTGCCATTGACCTTGTTGACTGACTATACTCTTACATCCTTTTTGTGAAAAATACTGTTTACTGGAGAGGAGCTTCCTAGGGCAGTGCCCCAGCCTGCAGGTAGGACCATGAGACAGCACTGAAGTAGCAATATCAGGATGTTGCCACAAAATTTCTATGGGTGCCCTGGACCTAACACCTTAAAACAAATTCAGTGTGTGAATTGAAGGTTTGAATAAGGGAAAATTAGGGGGTGGAGGAGAAAACAATTATTCGAAATTACCTAATATGTTAAATAATAGCGGAGAAAATGCAGTGAGGTTTGGATGATATTTAAAAATAATTTTCAGCTGGTTTAATTCAGCTATGCAAAGAGGGAAACACTTAAATCCATCAAGCCAGAGTGAGGTTTAGTTTGCAGACTTGCTGCTGCTTCTCCACTAAAATCTGAGTAGAGGATGGGTGAGGCCACATTTTGGAGTTAGATGCTAACAGCTGGCCAGATCTGTGATCTTTTACCTCTTGATCTTTTCTTAATCCTCCAAGCATACGCTTAGAAGCAACAGCTTTTTATGCCAAAGTGTAACTGCTGATATTTTCCAAGCCCTGTTTTCCAGCTCGAATAGTTCTGGTACAGTTAAGCTATATGTTTGACAACATATGACTTTATCATCTGGGAAGCAGCATTACATTTGGAATCCAGGGGGAACAAAGTAGAATTCAATATTTTCTAGGGAAAGCTAAGAGTCTGGTTTTTAGGGTAGATAAACCAAGTTACTAGATATTAAAAGAAGATACTTTTATAATAAATTCCTTCACTGCTCTTGAAAATAATGTTATAATCTGATGTTATATTCTAACACATTTAAAAGCAACAATTATGCGGCAACATCACTTCAACAGAGATGCAGTCTATGCTTACAAATCTCTTTAATTGTTACGGGTAATTTCTGTTTTCTGGAGCATTTTATTTGTACTGTTTACTTTTTAGGGTCTGTCATCGATTAAACAAATCCTAGGGGATTTTCTGAAAACTTGCTAGAGTACAACCTCTCCATGCACCCTTGTTCTGTTTGTCTAAAACTGCACCAAAGTTGGAGCTAAAGTATGTGTGTGGGAAGGACATATGGCTAGGTAGAAGTCAGCATATGTCTTTAGTATGCACTTACCATGCAGTTAGTTTAGACAGCATCTGTTGTTTGTTTAAACGACTTTTTTTTTCCTTTTGTAGGGGGAGGGTACAGTCTGTTTAAAGGGGACCTGCAAAAGGAGGGTGGGGAAGGGTTTATGCTTATTTTCTTCATTCCCCCCTCCCCGTCCCCTCTTCTGTTTGAGGAAGAATTGCTTTGGCTTGCCATTTGTCTTAGAAATATCAGTTCTTTGAAGCACTATCTTTCATGGTTTTGTTGCAGGCATTTTTGGATCGCTGAGGCTCTGGGAGTTTTTGTCAGCTCTAAATGAAAAGGAGAGTAGGTGTGGATTGCTAACAAAGAGCATTTCTCCAAGCCCTCCTGGTGAAATGCATTTATATTTCTGTTACCACTAGAGCACTCCTGTGTAGTTAGGACCCTGCAAGGCTGTTTGGTGCATCCAGCTTATTTAAAATCTGCATTTGGCACGCATTGTGGGGATCAGTTATTGCAGGTTAGGCTGCATGGATTTACTTGGTGCGAGCAGATGTTCCTGCTCTTGCCCCTGGGAGCCCCTGTTCTGCAGGCAGCTGCTTCTGTACCCAGGCACTGAAAAAGCAGGAGAGGTGCAAGGAGAGAGGTCCATTCTGGCCTGTTTTGTTCCAAGTGCTGGGCTGGCATAGCTGCCCTGAGCTCCTCCACCTCACCTGAGTGGGCACCTACCTGCATCCACGAGCCTTAGCTGTCTCAAATTTGCCGCCAAGGCTTCCCACCCCAAAACCCTGGCATACTCAGCAAGTTTTGAGCGGTTCCATGACCTCCCTCCTCTGCATCATGTTTTAATAGTCATGAGCCTGTAACCAAAATCAGCTATTAAAGAATTTACACAATACCTCACACATGAATTAGGCCAGAACTTGGCAACTGCAGTGGTGTTTTGCTAAGCAAGTACAAATATAGAGGCAGACTCAATTTTGGCAGGAAAGAATTCCCAACTTAGTTAATAGGCTTTTTACATGTGATATCTCTCAGATGTCTCAAATCAACTGGTTTGCCACTTGTCTTTTAATTTCCAAGGAAAAACATAGTAGGCAAACCTGGATTTCTATGGTGCTTATTGTTTAAAGAATTCCCATACCAAAAAGAAAAAGAGGAGACAGAAAGAGAGAGGAGTGTCTTTTGTCACATAAGCATTATAATTGCTGAACTGAGTTCTTTCAGTATTTTAATTTGAATTTTTTTTCGGGTCTCTTGGTATCACGAAAAACAATGTATTCAGTGAGGAACTTCTGTTCTAAGTTGGCCCTCAAGTCTCACAGCTGGATAAAACCTCACAAGTGTGAGTGCAACAGACTCCGTGAAGTCTGGCCCGCAAGGACAGCTTCAGGTTCCGTGGCCTTGAGTGGGAGCACACCAATCGATTGGCTAATGGGAGACCTGTTTTCAAAATGTTCCACTGTTGTCCCTATTTGTTGTTTATCCATTATTATTTTTATGCTAAATCCCAACTAATAAGCAGAGTGAATATGTTTCATAATTAAATGTGAGACAACAAATCATGTCTTATTTTTAACAGGAATAGGTACTCCTGATTTTTAGCAACTAATGAGGAGGAGGAGTGACTGATGACTTCATGGAGGCAGATAGGTTTCTCTAGGAAACAGGAAGCAGAGAGAAGAAACAATTTGATTAGAAAGAGATGTTTGTTGCTCTTTCAAAATGCTTTCTAACAGTTGTGTGAGAATTATCACACAGCTGCACCAAAGATGTCCTCTTTCTTTACAAGTTGCCTTTGCTGCAGAAGTCACATGAGGGAGCTCTAAGGTGAGTGCAAAATCACCTGGAAAATGGTATTTGAAGAATAATCACTGATATTTCGTCTCAAAATGTCTGTTAGGATTCTGCAAATATCTGTTAGACATCCAGTGTGGTTCAATGATGTTATCAATGAGTATGGATGGAAAAATAAATATATGTTTTGGCTATACAGTGCTGAGTGTCTGCAAAGAGGTGGGAAGAGTGCTACAATCCAAAATGAGTTTGCAGGCTGAAAAACTGTGCACATTTCCTCTCTCAGGAAAAGTGTCCTTCTGGAAGATTCACACAAAATACTGTGCAAATAAGGGATGGGATAACACTAATTGTATGTGAGGGTTGTAGTAGTTCACAAACCGAAAAAGAGTCAGGAATATGTTTATCTTGTATAAGATTATTTTGCATAAGAAATGGCTTGTTCTTTCTGCTCTTGTCATCATGCATTTGCCCTTGGCTGGAGAGTTGTACAGGTAAGAACAAATTGGAAAGGAAGGAGAATAAGGAGAGGCGTTGCAAACACGACTTAGGAGGAATGATTGAATGAAACAGGATTCTCTATTTAAAGACTGATGGAGGACGTAGTAGGCAAGTGTGCCAAAGCTGTGAAAAGAAGAATAGAATAATCTAACCTCCACATCTGTGAGGCACAGGAAAGGAAATAACGAGCTTAGCTTGTGTCAAATGACTTCTGGTTTAATGCTTTTTTAAAAAAAATATCTCAAATAGTTAAGATTTAAAAAATGCTAATGTGCAGGGAGGTGCTGAAGATTCATTTTGGACATCTTTAGATAAACATCTGCCAGAAATAACAAGAGTCTAATTGAGGGTGCTCTGGGAGTAAGGTTTAGTGCTCTGTACTAAATACCTTTTTGAAGTTTTTTCTGGCCTTATTTACCATGATTCTCTACTTCTGAGTGCTTCAGGCTCAGTACAAAGCTTGCTTGTTCCTGTTTCTCCTCTGTGTATCCTTCTGCATGTCAGTGAAAGGCCAGGGTAGCCAGGTGGGGCCCTGGATACCTCAGTTCTGCTGTACCAAGAATCGGCCCAGGGAATTTGTTTTGATAAACCCATTGTACCTTTTAGACCTTCATAATCTGAGTTCAGTTTTCAGCAATTTTTCTCCTGGTGAAGACATAAATTCCATTACGGGACCCACTGTGCAGTAACTACCCTGCCAAACCTGCCTGAGTGCTGATTTGTGTATTTAATTGTAAGAGAGGGATAACCTTTGGAGATGTGTGTGTTTGAACACTGGTGTGGCTGCATTAAAGGAAAAATGAAGATATGGAAATATATTAAGCAATCTTAAATGGTTACTAGAAGTTTGGTTGAGGCATTGTAAGGAACAAAATTATTTTTGGGTAACATTTAACTATTGTATCTGAGTATTCTTAACAACTGATACATCCTTATATTTTAATATTTTTTTTCCTTTGGCAGGAATAATGCAGAAACAATTTTAATTTAAGTAATTTTACTTATATGCACTCCAAACATATTTGTATACACAGGGAGCTCCAATTGCAGTATAATTAGAGTAACATGAGAGCCTTAAGATCAGGAGTTCAAATTTATATTTGTAAATATTTCACTAACTTCTAAAACACTCTTCAAAGATGTTTATTATCTCCATTTTCTGATTGATGAGGTTGTCATACTTCCAAATACAGAGAGAGATTTTCATCCATATACAAGACCTTTATAACGTGAATGTTTGGATAATCATAACTGTTAAGATAATTGAAGTAAGAAACTTAAATCTGTGGATTGGAGAAGGAAAAAGGTGAGGAACTTGCACACATCTTTCCATTGCATCTAGATATTGTCTAGATTATTATTATTTTTACTGAATGCTAATAGCTGTTCATATATAAAATGCAAAATGAGACATGAGCAGTATGACAGAACTGGGTTTTTATTTTACAGGAAAGATCTGGGGACTTGGGAGATGGTGCAGACTTTCAGATCCTTTTAAAAACCCTTTATTTGTTTTATAAAGTGTATTACAACATCAATCCATCCATGCTGTCCAAAGAAAATTCTGTTCTATGTGATCAGGTTACTTATTGGCATATAATGCTGGAAGTGATGTGCATGCAGCAGATTCATCTATTGAGTCACATATTGCCAACAGGTTATGGCACAGCTTAGTCTGGATATTGCCCGTTCTGTTCCTTTCAGGAGAAAGTCTTTTGGACTAGTTGCTATTTCTGGAAATAACCCTTTTGGAGAATCCTGGCAAATATCTATTGATCCAAGACAAATGTGGAAACAGAAGGGATATTTGGCAAAAACAGATTACAAGTTACATTTCTCGAATGATATGATTTCAAAATTTGTTTTTACGGTCTTTACCTAAGTAAGGGACCATCACCCTTTGCAGGGATCTCTGTAATGATGTCTGTGAGGAAGAATTCCTGTTTCTTCTTTTTATTCCTCAACAGATTATGGAGAATATTTTATGATTAACAGAGTTCTGGGAACGGTTCAGCTTTATACCAAATCAACCCTTATCACTCTGGGATAACAAGTTAGGATTAGGGTTTGGGGACTGAAGGCGTTCAGAATTCTGCTAAATTCCACTCAGCCAGAGAGCTCCACCAGCAGTGTGAGTGTTCCGCTCTGCTGGGAGCAGCGTTTGGGATGGGGCTGGAGGGCTGCTTGGATTTCCCGTGCAGCCATGCCCTGCTTGGAAACCTGGAATGAGGGCAGGTTTAAAGATGGAGCATGCTTGGGCTCAGAGGGACCGAGTTAACAATTCAAAGGAGAAGTTTCCATTTATAATGAATAAATACCTTATTCCAGTGTATTTCTAAGGCACTCTATTTGCAATTACTGTAGAAAGTCAATGCTGTCTTGCTGTTGAGGTGCCTTGTAGAAGAAAATTCGTAACATTGTTCTTCAGCGAATGATGGGCTACACCTGCTATAATCCTTGGTAATTTCTGTCATTTGAAATGAGCCTCACTTGATCAAACTTAGTTTTAACAGTAAGCAATGAGGGCAGTAAACTTAGCCTTTTTTTGGCTAATTTGCAATTTGTTTCTTCTGATGATTTAAATAAAGAAATTTATTTTTGCACGCTGTTGGAGAACAGGTAAACTGAAATTATTTTATCTTTGGGAGATAGTTAATCCATCTTCTAATTTATTCTCCAACACAGCCATATTGTCAATTGGTTAACCCTTTCAGCAGGGAAAGAAAGAGGACAAAATAGTCTCTTGCTCCATGGAGACTCTGTTAATATATATTCCATGAGCTGATATATTCCATTAGCTGAAAAGGAAAAGAAGGCAAAAGGTATGAGTTTCATAACACCATTTGGTATCACATAAATGAGGGATGAATTCTTCACACAGCTGAGGAGCTGAAAGGAACATCCTTGGAATAAATATGATCGTGGTAGCTCTGTTGAGATGACTAAAATGGGGCGGGAGAGATTATTTTACTAACAGCTAGGATTTGGTTTGTGGTTTCTAGAAAAGATGAATTTCTTCTGAGGCCGCCTCCCTGCTGTGGGAGAAATGAAGTTGAATCTGGGTGTGAAAGCAGTTGCAGCGGCTGCAAAGGCTGAAGGCTCTTCCCGAGACGTGTATGTGTGGGAGGCTGGGCACCAGTCCAGCCCTGAGGAGGTGGGGAATCACCACTTCCATTGCTCCCTCCACGTACTTGGATTGCTTGGGATCTCTGAGAAGAGAGAATGGCTTTGCTGCAATGAGGTCCCAAGAAAGATAGGATGAAGCTGAGTCTTAAGAACTATGTCTTTGCTTGCTCTTTAGAGCTGGGTTTTTTTTTTTCCTTTTTTTATTTTTTTGTGGGCATATTTCCAAAATCTACAAGGAAAGAGAGGGGTTTTTTCCTCACCTTTTGAAGATTGTTTTTGTGCTTTCTATCTATGGAAGTATTTCTAGAAATTACTCACATAATAATTGGGTCCATGATCTGATTATTTTTTCTACTCTGAGCCATAAATATCTCTTTATTTGGAGACAGTAGTCCTTACCCATAAATGCTTTTCTAGCAGCGCTGTATAAAGTTGAATGAATGCTAGCAAACCATGTTTCAAGGCCACAGTCAGGGCCATGGCTTCCACAGGAACTGGGGATGCATTGCTGTAGCTTCTGTGATGTGGGTTTAGCACCAAGAAACAAGTGACTGAATGTGAAAGAGCGCAGGCCACAGTTATTGCAGTGTATAATCTAATGTGAAAATCCAAGCAACTGGGACTCACCCAGCACACAGAAAGGTTTAATGGGACTTCAGGGAACAGTGGACTTGAAACAGCGCTGGTTTTACTGAAATCTGAGTCTGTGCTGGGGGTGGGGTAGTAGCTGCTATACTATCACCACTAAATTGCTGTTTACTGCTTTATGGAATTCTCTGCAATTCCTGTTTCTCCCCATGTTTTATTAATCAAAGTGAGGAACTGGGCTGTAAGTCACAGAATGTTCCTTCTGTACCACTTGTTTGAGTAAGGAGGAGGGATTCACTGTGTTTTCCAAAGGGCTGACAGAGTTCCTGTCCCTTTCTTGTTCCTTCCCCAGCCTCCATTCATTTGATTGTGGGGAAAAACCACCTGTGGGTAGATGGACTAGATGGAATTTAGTGTTTTAAATGTCTTTGACTTAGAGCTGTGAGCACTATCTATTGCTCTTCCTGTCTGTCTTGTTTAATAAATTTGTCCTTCCTGCAAAGGAGACTTTGATAAGAGGACATTATGTCCTCTGCTGATCACTTGCTGTGAATGACTATAAATGAGATTTCTTCAGTTCATTCTATATTAAAAAGAGACTTTTAAGAAATTGTTACCTTGTTTCTTACTAGAAGTGCTTCTTGAATCACTATTTTTTTTTTCTCTTAAATGCAAATCTCTTACTGCGTTCTTAGCACTTTGCATTTATATGACACTTTTCATCTGAGGCTTTCAAATTGCAGTATGTTATAATTTTGTTGGAAGTATGAAAATTTTACCTAAGATACATGTCCTGAAAGAAGGTTGTAGTCAGCTGGATGTCAGTCTGTTTTCCCAAGTAACTAATGATGGGACAAGGAAATGGCCTCAAATTGCACCAGTGGAGGTTTAGATTGGATATTAGGAAAAATACCTGTACAGAAAGGGTTGTCAAGCACTGAACAGGCTGCCCAGGGAAGTGGTGGAGTCACCATCCCTAGAAATATTTAAAAGACACGTAGATGTGGCACTCAGTGATATGGTTTGGACGTGGGCTCGGCAGTGCTGGATTAGCAGTTGGACTTGATGGTCTTAGAGCTTTATTCCAACCGAAACCATTCTATGATTCTATGTTTTTAATTAGACTAAACAAACAGTAACAAAATCATGGCCCTGAGTACGCAGGCTGATCCCACTGATTCAACCCAGCTCTCTCATGAATTCTTTGTGAAACAGAGTCTAACTTCAGATGCCTTTTTTTCTGGAAATGAAGGAGCTCAGCTGCACCACATGATTAGTTTTTCAAGCAAATAACTTTTTGGCTATCAATGGAGGGAGCCCAGGAGGAATGACCTGCAGGTGTGGAGGAAAATTTAACTTCCCAACCATGCAGTACTAACTCTTTGTTCTGCTGATGCAGGATTAGAGCTCAATGGGAAAGAAAAAGATCAATGACATTTAAGGCTTTGTCTTTGCTGGGGTAGGATTTTTATGTTCTCAGCATCCATAACTGGGACCAGATTTTTCAGTGCTACTCCACTCCTGCTAGATCCTTAAGTATATACTTGACATTAAAAGCAGCTCAACACCAAATGTAGTGAATACCTGAAAATCCATCCACTTATTTGTATAATTAAGTTCTCTTTCCAGAAATATAGCTTTGTATTTTTTTAACACAGTCTTAATAACCCAAAATAACACATAAAATGTGTAGTGTGGGTGATATTTCTTTGAACCTAAAATAGTGGCAATTAACGGTGTCTGCTCACTGTTGTGGAAATTCCATTAGCAAAAATCCCAAAATAAACTCAACTGAAGTAAGCAAACTGGTTAGGAGAGAATTAGAAATTGCTCAAAATGTTTCACAAGATGTTATAGAAAATTAAAGCATAAAAATCTCCAAAGATTTTCCAAAAGAACATTCTTTTATTAGTAATTCATGTTTCTGATTTCTGAGATTTGGATAGATCTTGAATATATGACTTTAAACACTAAGATTTCATCCTTTAGTTTTCTATCTCCTAGCAAAGTAACTTGCTAAACAAAGGCTGGGGCGTTTCTGCTTTGGCCAAAAGTGAAAACTGTCTACATCTTTCTCAGAAAAGACCTGTTAAAGTGCTTGTATTTGGCAAGTATACATGTATATAATTGTTGAAGGAGATTAATTTAGTAGATCCTAACTCATAATATGGTCAGCACTCTGAGGTCCCATTAATATAATTCTTAGATTGAAAAAACAATTATCCAAGCAAATTTGAACCCTTTGCTAATAGTATAGTCATTTCTGGTCCCCATGGTTTTGAATTCTTCTGGAGCCAAGTCAGTGCTGTAGACTTTTGCCCTCCAGCAGCTTCTCTCTGAGTGCTGAAGAGGTGGGACTCCCCTCAAAGCACTGCTGACACGAAACTTGGATCTCCTGATGAGACAAACCTTCTGCTTTGCAAATCTCACTTGTTTCACCTGAGTAGGAGAGGTTGTAGTACCGTAATCACACAATTTACACAGCTCATGGAGCTTAGAGCCCTTGAAGAATACTTGCCATGTTGATATACGAGCCCGGTGATCACCAGCACTCTGGGAACAGCATGGTTGGATGCTGCAAATGGATTGACAGGTCTCCACTGCTTATGTCATTCTCTGTGTGATGAAGGACAATTTATTTTGAGAAGGAAAAAGTCCATTAGTTAAGATTCCATTTTGAGGGACTCAGAAGTTGTGGGGATTTTTGCTTTTTTGTTTTGCCTTGTTTTGAAGATATAATGAGGACTTTACACTGGAAGCCTGCAGCAATCCTGTTATGCTGTGATTAATGTCACTGTATAATTCTGACAAGCTGAAGCCCTCCCAGGGTGCTCATTCATCATGGGTCTCTCTATAGCTCTTATTTATTTATTGAACAACATGTAAGCACAGTTCCCTTTTTTGTTTAATGTATCAGCGTTTCAATGCATGTGGACTTCAAGGTTTCAGTTTTGTTGACAATAATGAGATCATCCAGACAATTATTGTTTGATTTTTCACTTCACTAGTGAGGAAGATTAAAGAAGAGTTAAGGAGCTTTGTCTGTTTCCTGTTACCCGTTTACAGAGGGCGAAGAAAAACTAACTGTTTAAAATGTATAAATCATGAGACTCACACTCAAACAGTGCACGAGGAGACTGCACACCCTTAGTTCATTGGAGCTGTGAATGGGTCAAGCTGGTTTACCTAAACCATGATTTGGATCCCCACTTAAACATCATGTGTGAGGTTAAGGGCCAAGCAGATCCTACACGTGTTCCATGTTCAGCTCATGCACCATCAAGTTCTTCCTGTGCAGAAATTCCTCGCTTGCAGAAAAAGGATCTGTACCTAAGGGCATCCTGGTTCCTGCAGGCTCTCTGCACTGCCATCTTTCATTTGGAGAATAAAAATGCATGAAAAATTGAGCACAAACTTGTAATGGGATGCCTCACAAGGTTTCAAAATCATGGGCATGCAGTGTCATAGGCCAGGCTAGGGACAAGGACAATGTTCCTTAGCGAGCTGGAAACTGCTCAGGTAGGTGATGTACAAGAGTCTGAAGCGAGATCGATTCCCAATTGATTCCCAAGTGTTCCAGAAGTAACACTACACTTCCAAGAGAAAATACTGGTATGGACAGTTTAAGATCAGACAAAAATATCACCAAGTTGGAGGGAAATCAGAAAAGAGCCATGAACATGATTAAAGAACACGGAAAGATGATGACAAGAAAAGATGAAAAGGCCTAGATGTGTATAGCTATATGGCGATTAAGAAGGCACATAGGCGCCTACACCTAATTGCAGGGTATAAATGTAAAGGAAGGAGTGTAACTGTCTGGGGTGTTATGAGGGCTCGTAACTGGGAGTAGTTGGATGAAATTAATCAAACAAAAATTTAGGCAGGGAAATTTCCAAACAGCACACCATATGTTTCCTTCTGGCATAAAAACGTGTGAAGGGGAACAAAACACTCTGAAAGCCATGTGGCTTTTGAAGTGCAGCTGTTGTTCCACATTCTCTCCCCTGCTCTGTGAAACTAAGGGCCAGGGCCAGATTTCTGAAGGGCTCATACTATCAACACAAGTGTTAGAAAAACCAGGAAATCACTAGTTAAGCTTATCCACCCCTTGAAGTCCCAGTTACAAGTTGTACCTATGCCTTTCAACCTTGTCCATTTTTACTTCCCACATCTCCTCCCTCCACCCAAACCCTGACTCCCACTGAGACAGAGTATTTAAAACTGTTTTTTTGCTTTGTTGGGAAAGTTGATTAAGGCTTTGAAGTATATGACTAATGTGGGGGCAGTCTTTCAGTTCAGGATATGTTCAAGTGTGCGGTATTGAAGGATGGATGAGGAAAAGACTTGGATGGTGATTAATAGTGTAACAATATTTAATGCTAGTCCTGATATACAAGTTTAGTACCTCCTTCTCCTTCAACAGCTAATGTATGTGGCTGAAATTACCAGGTTGTATGGAGGACAAAGTTCTTGGCTTCTGGTTAGTGGGTGCCTTTACTAGCAGGTGCTGTAAAGAAAGAAATGTATTTTTATACCTTGCTAGGCTATGAACTCAGGGTTATTTTGTCTTTCTGTATAATGCAAATACAGGTTGTGGGCTTGGGGTTTGGGTTTTTGTTGTTTTGGTTGGGTTTTTTTTTTGGCCTATGTGTCGTCAGCTTGTTGGTTTTGTTTGTTTGGGGTCTTTTTGATGATGGTGGTGGTGGTAGTGTTGTTTTACAGTTTAAGGAAGACCACAAACATTTCAACAAACTAAAGAATAACTCTTGCTTTTTGATGTGATTCTCACCCTTATGTAGTTCTCAATGCCCTCTAAGTTGCCCCCCAAATGCTTCCTAACTTCCCCTTGTTCCACACTCCCACAGCTGCACTCCAGATTGTGCAGTGAAGAATTACTCTGTCATGTTTGGGGACTAAATGCAATCATTCATATATTTAAGCAAAACTGAAATCCATTTGTTTAAATGCATGTCTCAACATTAACTATACAGTCATTCTTGATTTCTTCTCAATTAAAGCCCACAAAACAGAATATGTCATAGAGTGTTTTGGTTTTTCTGTTTGCATTTTGTGAGGGAAACACTTTGTCCAAAACAGTTCTCATGTTTCTAGATTTTAAAGAGATTGGTTAAAGGAAAGTAAGTAGGCCGAAGGAGTTTGAAGGAGTTCAGAGTCTTCCAACTTGAAGTCCTTTAAGAAATACATGGAATTTATATTTTCCATTAAAGCAATTATTTTAGTTGAAATCTACTGCTGATATAAAGAGGTAATTTTTGCTTGCTTATAGTACCCACCAGTTTGGTTTACAGCTGTTCTGAGTAGCCTTCATGCCTCTCCATTAGACTGTGAAAGCTGTAGACTGTCTAAGCATTGTTGGTGATAACCCCTGATGATAGTAATTGCTCCGTTTTATAAACAGAGACAATCAGCAGCTTTGAGTTTTCTTTTACCAATATGTGCGTGTAAATAAGAGCGTAGCAATGAAAACGTAGCAACAGGTCTGGGATTTTTCATGTTCATTTTAATATTCTCAAACACCAAACAATAAAAGAAATAGACCTGCACCCAAACTGAATTAAAATTTCATCAAAAGTACAAAGGCAAGAGAATTCTGAATTAACTAAACCTTTGCCTCCTGCTGCGTATCTAGATGTTGCTCGAGTTGCCTAACCTTGATTAGTGTCGACACCAAAGGCTATATGTTATTGCAGATCAACTTGCACAATTACTGCTGACATCTTTAATCTAGCTTTTTAAGCAGAAAAAAGGTATAACAGTCTTGTGTTTCGAAGCAGGAGCTAGACAAATGGAGGACTGAAGTGATGTGCCCATTTTTAACAAGCAGAGTAAATTAACCACTGTAAAATTTACCTAGAGACACAGTGGTTTCTCCTTCACTTGAAGTCTTTGTATTAAGACTAGGTATCTTCATAAAAGAGGTGCTGTAGATCAAACAAAAAGAATGGTTTTGATGCAGAAATTAATGGTGCTTTTGCCTATGTTACCCAGGAGATCAAATGCAATAGTCATAATAGCCTATTTTGGTTGCAACATCTAGTGATTCAGTGAGGGAATGATGTATTCAGCAAAATACCTATAGACAAATAAATACTGAGATATTTGGCTTTCATTTATTTGCTATTTATATGAGATATACTCTCTCTCCATATTTTCTCTGGAGAATAGCAGTGTATAGATTTTTAAAAATAATTTAAGACATACTGTTTCATCCATTTAATTTCAATAGGTGGAAAGATTCATGATTGTGTTACCATGTGAAGTTTTTCCAAAAAAAAATGATCTCACAATTGTAATAATTTCTATTACATCGTCAAGATTTTCTACACTTCTAAAAACTGCCTTAAAATGTGTTCACACTCATAGTGAGAGATTTAATTTCTCATTTCACCAGGACAGTTTAACAGAGAGATTTGATTAATCTCCAGACAGAGAATTTGCAAAGAGCGTGCATACCGAGTGTAAGGGCTTTTGCTTTTATTGCATTTATTGCATTTATTGCATTTATTTATTTATTTATTTTAAGTAATAAATACAATGAATGAAGTCAATTTGCTTAACAAAGCAGGCTGGAACTCGGTGACTGGGACTCACCTGAATAGGCTTCTGAGATGACTTTTTAATTCGTTGCAGTTCTTGAGCTATTGAAAGTAAAATAAAATGAATAAATTATGTCTTTTAAAAACACTAACAAAAAACTCATGTCTAATGACTTCATGGAATGATTTCAAAGTAACATTGCCCCTGGTGGAAAAATGGGAGCTGCCTGCTTTCCAAATGGGCTGCACCTGTGCAGCTCTCATAGAGGTTAAAAACATATCAAAGAGTTTCATCCATGCAGGGCCTTCTGGGACAGACTAAATGGATTCAGAAGTTGGAGGAGGATCAGCGCTCCTGGCATCGTATGCTGCGTTGCTGTTGGTCCTTGTTTCCTGTTAATTGTGATACTGCCAGGGAAAGATTTTTTTTCCTGGTCTCATATAAATAAA
The DNA here is from genome assembly GCA_013397935.1 of Dasyornis broadbenti. NCBI lineage: Eukaryota > Metazoa > Chordata > Aves > Passeriformes > Dasyornithidae > Dasyornis > Dasyornis broadbenti. The sequence goes on along the minus strand of VZRN01004661.1, from coordinate 2,240,446 downwards.
TTTTAAAAAACCAGTGTGCCTGCAGGCATGGGATCTGATGCCTTTTCTTGCTGCAGAGATGCAGTTATGTGGTTTTAGTGCTCAACATCTAATAGCTGGCATATGGACAGAGCCCAGTGCTCTGTGCAGCTCCCCCAGCTTCCCATAACCAGCCCCTGCGATCCATTACTTCAGCAGGTGTACGAGTATCTGCCTGCCTCACTCTGAGAAACTGAAGATGTGTGGCTGTGGCCTCTCACATAAAAATTTTAATAAAATTATTATTGCATGGAATAGGTTACATTCCTGTTCTACAAAATGGCCAGTGTCCTTGGGGAAACACATGGGGTGAGACTGTTTCGCAGTGCTGTAAAACTAACTGAAGAATGCTTAAATGAATGATAACCCCCAAATTATTTAATTCCTGCACATGTGTATGCTTTTAAGGACACTTTTCTTCAGGACTGCAGCTGTATGCTGAGTGCACATGGCCTTTTCATATATTTGTACTTCCTATCTTTATCCTGTGTGCTTGAATGAATTTAAGTGGTAGAAACCAAATACTAGAAAATTTAGTATCAGCCACGTTTGTTTGTATGTTTCTTAAAATATACATTCAACAAAGGGAAGCTGATGTACAGCTCCCATCATGTTCCACCTCTACTAATAACAGCAAAGTTTGGGTAGGATGTGCCAGGAACAAGCTGTTGGAACTAAAAGATGCTGACAGCAGCAGGGGGCTGGTAACATCCCATGACAGGGCTATTATGGAAGTGCACATATCTGTGAGTATGTGTTTAAATTTCAGAGTAGTTCCTCCCACTACAAACAAGAAATTCCAGTAGTGCATTTAGCACCGCTGTCCTCACCAACTGCCCTAATTTTAATAAGAAAATCAGAAGAAGAAGCATTTATGTCAGTACATTTGTTTCTATGTGATATCCGGGGAGGCTGAGTTAGTAATGCCTGCAGAAACGTTAATGTTTGTAATTGTATTTACTAATTTTTGAACAGGCCTACCCTTGTTTCATTCTTTGTAATCTGCTTAATTTCAGGAGGCAGAGCCTTTCAGCTGTCTAGTTACAGGAGAAATGCAAGTCTATTTTATGAAAATATTGGCATATAATGGTCCTAGCTAGAAGAATGGTCTTGAGATCGTTTATTCCCTGGAACATGAGGACAGTGTATGTGAATAAGCCTCTGCAGGAGAAGCCTCCATTCTTGCAAGCTTAATGAGATTGGGGGTTGGAAAGAATGGAGAGCTGCCACCTAGTCAAGGCTGTCTTTGAACAGAGATGTTTTCCTGCAGTGCTGCTTAAATCTGTAATATCTGAATTGCCGTGGCTGTGGTGCGTGCCTCAGATAGACAAATATCTAGGGCCCCAACTTAGCTAAGCATGAAAAGTCCAACTGAAATAAAGGAACGTTAAACATTCCATTCATTACGACTGAATAATCTTGAGTCCCAAGATCAACATTTTATGTATATAAATGATTAGAGGTAGCAATAAGTTAGCAATCCTAACATTGCAGAAATCACCGTTATTGACTTTCCTCCTAAGATTAGTGCTGACACACTATGGTGTTCGTTAGAGAACATCCACGACGTGCTCAACAGAGCTGCCACAACGCTGGGTGCCCAGAGGCCGCTGTGTGTAATTCCAGCTGCCTCAGAGCAGGAGCTCTGGAGTCATGTGGGGTACTTGCACAAACCATCAGATTTCGCTATTACTTGTCCTCTACCTTCTGAGATTTTTAGCTATAAAGGAAATCACTAAATTGACTAAATTTCCCCACTGGGATGCCTCTGGGTAGGGTGATTCCAGCTGGAATGTTCACCACGGTTGCTGAGTACCTAAAGAGTCCTCAGTGCAATGTAGGTGTTATTATCTGTCTGTATTATGAAGACTTTCACTGCCCAAGCTATCTTCACTCACTATTTGCATGCTCCTCTTTCCCACCTGTGTTCTAGCTAATTTTCTTCCCTTCAAAGAGTTTCAGAGTGTGACAGGGTGCAGAACAAACAGTGTTGAAGCTTAACAATACAGAAGCATGGAGTTACATAGAGTGAAAACATCTGAGCTTCAGGCTGTGAGAGAAGTGGTGAATTCTGTGTCTGTATTAGAAGATTTTAATGTGCAAGTGAAGGCTATTTATAACTGAGGAATTTTTCTCCCAAATCTACAGAGTTAAAAATGGGAGGTGGCCATATCCTTTGTAAGTGGAAAAGGTATCATAATGCGTTCAAATTAATATCTGTATGTACGTGAAGACATTTTTACGACCATTTTAGGTCGTGAAAAATGGAATTGAAGTGGTGAAAACTATTTAAGCTTTTGAAATTTCTTTAGATCTCACTGGATATTGTAGAATCATTGAGGTTGGAAAATACCTCCAAGGTCATTGAGTTCATCCTTTAACCAAAGACCACCTTGTCAACCAAACCACAGCACGAAGTGCCATGTCCAATCATTTCTTCAACACTTCCAGGCATAGTGACTCCACCACTCCCATGGACACTCTGTTCCGATGCTTAACCACCCATTCAGTGAAACAATTCCTCCTGATGTCTGACCTGAATCTCTCCTGGAACGGCTTTTGAAACAGGCCAGGATGTCGTTGACTGTATATGCTGGTCGTGCTCAGAAAGTGTTTTCTTCTTTTTTTTTGTATTGTGACCTCTCCTCTCCCATAGACTGTTACCTAGTTTAAAAAGGGGAAGGAAAAGCAATTGTTTAAAACATATGAATTGTGAGACTCTATGTTACATTCAGGCAATATGTGAGGAGTCTGTGTGTCATTAAGAGGTCTGAAGAAGGTAAACTGGCCTGTGCACTGCGTCAGCTTCTGACTTAGGATATGGTTTGATGGTTAAGATGCATCTCAGTGTATGTTGGGTGTGTTTGTCCAGTCCACACACTGTGAAACTCATTACAGTGTCAACTTTCTTCCCAAAAAGAATTAGTTTACAGGATTCGTATACAATTCTCATCTCTTGCTAAGGTGACCGTGTAAGTCTTTAGATGGGGGAGGAATGTGTTTCAATTAAAAAGCAAATGCT
>VZRN01004661.1:2213689-2237356 GCA_013397935.1 Dasyornis broadbenti | reverse complement strand
AAAAAAGCAATATGCTAACTAAAAAACTCAGTCAAACCAACCAGAAATAAAATAGAAAATCTTTCCTGTTTTGAGTGCAACTCAGATTTCGATGTTTGCCTAGAAACAACTCTAGACAACACCTGGTTTTCATTTTCCAGCACCTGGTCAGCAAGGCTTTGAGGGGTGTTTCCACCTCTATCTCTCTCTCTGTATTGTCCTACATAGATTTCATAGCATTCTGAATACAGGCCTATGTGTTAGCCCAGCACTTTGTATTAATGCACACAATTGTCATGCTTTAATGTTCTACCAGTAAGACACTTCTTATGGGAGAGATGGAATTTTTTAACTCTCCAAAGCAACTGAGCTTTCATGGTCTGTAGTCCTGTCCTCCATTGGAGTAGTATCCTGTATGAAGGAGCTTGAGAAGGGAGTGTACTGTGCCTTCTGCAAAGGGAATTTTTAGTTTCTGAATCTGCTGCAGATCAGACAAAACCCCCAGCTAATTGCCAGCCATTGATCTAATCTGCAACACCAGGCACATTAAAAAATGCCACCCATGATGGATCAGACAAAGTGACTAAGCTAGAAATCCCATTCCTGAACAGCTTACTTCATTTGTTGCACTCATTTTTATTATTGAAATATGTTGAAAAGTTTGCCTTTATAAGGCAGTCTAGTGCAGTGATAAACACAATCTGCTGGAAAAATTCAGAGTTATGTTTGTTAGCATTTAGGGAAGGCTGTATAGTAAACCCCTTCATCTCCTTTTCTTGGCTTTTGTCTTTGGTTGTGAGGATGTGATATTTCAGGCTCCCCCACAATGCCAAACAGGATGAAAAAGAGATTGCTGTTTGAAGAAATTCGGGAATAAAAGAATCTCTAAAATAGCTGCATGAAATACTCTTCCTTATTTTAATAGTATTTGTTAACTAACTTTGTCTTACAGCAATCATATGTTGTCTACTCATCAATATCCTGTGAAAAAGGTGCATTGTGATGCCTCCTCTGGGCGCTCATTTCCCAGTAAGACCTGCTCCCTTTTATCCATCGCTCTTGCCTTTTACAGTAAGCATGCCACTAGACGTGCTGAGATATGTAAAGAATATTTGCACTGTATTTGAACTCTGACTTGGGTGTTTAGAGACTAACTTAAGCTTTGTTCTTCTCACTTCTTACAGGGCTTAAACTCCAGAATGTGATGTTTTAAATCTGGTCCCTGAGCCAAGTAGTTTCCTCCCTAGAACATGCATTAGGCATCAGCTCTCGCCCGTCGTTTGCTGGGATTGATAATGTGCCAAGTCTTGAAGTCTTAACTCAGTTCTTACTCTGACAAGACTCCCATGGAAATCAATGGAAGTTTTGCCTGATTAAATACTTCTGGATTCCTCTCCAAAACACTTGGCTTATTTATATCAGGCACATTCAGAAAAATCCAACATTTTAGCCCCTGTAAAGTAGGTTTATCAAAATCTTAACTGATGGAGGACATACTGAAGGCAAAATACCCAGGGGCCTGTTTTCTAGCAATGGAGCACTGCTTATGTTTGAAAACCAAAACAAAACCAATACCTCGTCTAAAAAGCAGTTAAATTTATCTGGAGTTTAAAGTTTAAAACTTTAAGAGTTAAACTTAAGAACTTATTCACGTATGAACAATATGAGATGACAATGGCTTCTTCCACTGTAAGGTGACTGATCAATGCCTTGTGTCTTTCAGAGTTGCTTTAAGATTACTGATTGGACACTACAAAATTTTAGTCCCTTTTGTGACAATCAGAAAAACCAACTGGGCGATAGATTCATACAGAAAGAGGTACTATAGTTTAGTAAACATTTCATTGCAATCAGTTTCAATGAATACCACAAAAATACTTCAGGATTAACATAATTACCAGAAATAAACAAAAATTAACTTTAATGATCAACTTTTAATATATGAGTATCATCCCACTCTTATTTTTTAAGCGTGCTTAGGTGTTCAAGAAACTTGGCATGCTTTATGTCATACCATACATGTTGCTTTGAAAACAATGTGTGTTTTGCATCTGGAGAAAGAAGCCATTGGGGGGGCATAGGTAAAAAGTAATGTCTATGCATTCTCCATCAGTCTGCCATGGGATAAATCTACTTATTTTGAGACACACACAACTTTCATTTCTTGGTCAAAGCAAAGGAAGCAAAACACAATTTTCAGACATAGTAAGAAGTAACAGCACATGAACCACAATAAGATGTAATTCTTCATTTATTCTACTAAATCTGTGCCACACTGTGGAGCATGAGAATTCTGATCTGGATCCCTCAGTCCTGGTGGTACAAACATCCCAGTCAGGCCCTGCAGCTCTGTAGGATTCTGTGCCTCTTTGTTGTGCCTTCATTTGGAGCAGGAGTGCATCCTTGTATGTGCACCCAGGTTTGTGTCCTGGTCCCATTGCAGAGTGCCCTTGTCCTGCCCTGCAGACACGGCATGTTTACAGTAGCTCTGACTGTGCAAACCAAGACCAGGTCATGGTTCTGTCCACCGCCTGGAGAGATGTGTCAAAGGAGTAGGGCCCTGGATTTCTGAAAGAAAGTACAACATATTTCCAAAGTCCTTCTCCAGCTGTCCAGGAACTGCACAGTGAGATTGTGAGATTATGTCTGCACTGTGACATGAAGAGTTGTTAAAGCCTACTGAACCCTATGAATCATGCTTGCTTTCCCAATGACTGTTAGCCCAGCTGCACTTTTGACTTTAAGCATTCACATATTCAGGGACAGCTGGCTTGGGCTATCCCTTGGCAGACTGTCTTGTAGCATGCATGGCTTGCTTGTGTCTGCTCCATCCAGACTTATGAACAATAGCTTGGGTCCATGTTAAAATACCAGGCACATTTTAGCACCTGTATGGTGTTTGCTGCTCCAGTTCCTGCCTTTTATTTTCCTCTCTTTTAATATCAGACAAAGCTTATGATCTCAGAACTGATTTACTGTTGCTGTGTAACCTTCACAGATGTTACGTTTTCTTGTGCCTCTCAGAAGTTCAAAGTTTGGGCTGAGATTCTTAACATGGGCATGAGATTTTCACTATGAACTGGTGGTGGGCCAAGCCCTGATAAAAAAAGGCGACAAAGCTGCCTTTTTGGCCATTTGCTGTGACAGAGCATATGAAGGTTATAAGCAAAAAAAAAAAAAAAAACAGGGCAGGAGAGGGGAGGCATTCTCTAGGATGAGAGATGCTGAGTTCAAGATGCAACAGTGCAGGAGCCCAATGTGCTGTCTGCAGATCACTGTTCCCTGTCCCTACATGAGCAATTTGGGAGGGAAAGTGCCTCCAGTCACCTTGCAGCTGGGTTGGGAACCAGACTGCACTGCAAGCTATGAATGCTTCTTGCTTTAGTTCCTGTATGGTCAATTAGCAAGGGGAAGATATATGTCAGAAGAACAGATGCAACAGTAATGAACTGTTCTCCAGACTCAACATTTCTTTACAGAGTAGTCCTGAGGTCTCTAAAAACCTGAGTGTGATTGCACCATGCAGTATGAACAAAGCAACCGCCTTTGAAGCAGGGTGACATATTAAAGTTTTAATTCTATTTTTTTTCACCGGTTCATTTTTCTTTTTACTTTCCTGTCTAATACCTCTGTAGATCTCCCTGCTTTCACAGGGCCTATGGATGCTTCACACAGGCTAGCATCACTCCCAGCCAAAACAGAAAAAGTTAAAAAGCTTTATGCTACTTTCATTCTCTGAATCTCTAGGAGTGAATCTGTTTTATCTTCTCAGCCTTTCAGTTTGTATGCTCTTTTGGCAGAAACTGTTGGCCTGATTCTGATCTCATCTGAAGTGTGTAAATCAGAACAAAGCCCAGTGCTTTTGAGTGAAATACTGGAGCAAACACCTTGGTATGGTGTATGGCACTATGTACCGCCAAGAATTCCATTTGGATTTGCAGCAAAAGGGAATTCTTAACTAGGTTCAGTTTATACAAAGGGCAGTTTGCTACTACAAAGGGAGTTAAATAGAATGACTCAACACTGAAACAAAAGTGGAGGGTAGGGATCACACTAGTGAGTTTTAAAGGCATTTATTGGATAGTCTACAGAAGGAAAAATTGAAAAAGCTGCTAAGAGAGTTCAGCCACCGGCATGAACGCTCAGTATAGACTTTTTTTCTGGAACATACTAAGCTGGTAAGAAACTTGGTATTTCAGCTAAGGACTATTTATTATTCTTTCACTTGCTATTATAACTATACTTGAACTCTTGGAAAGTGATGGACAGATGGTGGCACCAGAATGGATGGAGGGCAACCGTATCAATAAAGTGAGCATAAGTAAAAGCATCATTTTAAGAGGGGAGTTTTTCAGTTTTCAGGTTCGGTGTTTTGACCCGCAGAGCTTTCAACATTAATATAGAAGCAACCATGGAGGATTTTTAAGTGATTAGTGGTTTGGACTGACACAGCTATGTTTTTCTTGATAATATCTTTGCAATTTGCTTTTGATCTTAAAAATGGGTGCAAGACCTCATCTTCTAGGGGAAAAAATAAATCTCTATTTCCAAATTTCTTTCTTTGTATTGTTGCAGTCAATCTTTATGTATGTGTATAGATTTACCAGTCAATCTATAATATATTATGATAGCTATATTGCTGCAAATCCTGGGTGAGCTGGCCTATTTTGGAGTGTCTTCACATGAGAAATGACACTATTAGAAGTCTAGTGGAAAAACTTCATTGTGATAGTCCTGATGGTAAACTTTATTATGCAGCAAAACTCTCAGAGGGTGTTAACATTTGCTATCTCAACAGTTTTCCTGAACTGTAAAGTTTGAAAACATCCTTGAGATCCATTGTCACTGAAATTGCATAAATCATTGAGTGAAGCTGTGCATCTTCGTCTCAGTTGCTTCCAATAAAATATTGCTAAAACTGGGAGAGCTCAATTTGTTTCACTTCAAGTAAAGGAAGCACTTTTTCATAATTTATAAGTCAACTACAGCACTTTCCATCACAGAATTTTGTGAGAACCAAATAGATTCCAGAAAGGATTAAATCTATGTCTAATTAAGCACCACTGCTGGGTTGCAGACTCGGCATTCCTAAATTTCCACCTGTTGAAATCAGGAAGGGCGATGGAGTTAATCTGTGCATGCCTTGTTCTTCCCTTAGCAGCTTGTAGTGCTTAGAAGCGTGATACTGAATCATTAGCTTGACAAAGTGTTGCAGATCCTGCACTTGATACTCGCCAGACTCTTCCTGGAGATGCACAAGCAGTGGCCACAGGATGCACCAAAAGGAATTCTGAACAGATATAAAAGTTACAGGGGTTTGGACTAGATGACCTCAAGAGCTCCTTCCAATCAGAATTATTAAATAACTCTGGGATTATCAAATAGCAAGCAACTTGGCAGTACATCCAAATCACTGCTATTGCAGGAACTATCCCTTTTCTGTCTCTTCAGTGTCTTGCACAAGTTGATGAAATTCCTTCTTCAAAATAGTTGTTAGGGTCAGTGGAAAAAAAAAAAAATCTAGGGAGCCTTCCAGCTTCAGCTTCTGTGCACTATTCTATTCCTCTCTGGGGTTAGATCCAGTTGTATTTGAGATGGCAGTTACCTCTCCCGGTTTTCCTCTTTGCGCAGGACTAAGGATCATCAATCTGGACCCTGTGTCCTTTGACCCACACAGCTGGGGACTCCCCTGCTGCAGAGATGCCTCTCTTCCCTCCAGTAACTTACGAGTAATAACAGTTTATGACACTGTGTAAACCAAGCGATATCTAACTACATATATTTGCCAAAACAAGACTTCAGTAAGCCTACCAGAAAGAGATTAGGACCTTTTCATTAGTTTCTTTGCTTTGTCTCTTCATAAACATTGAAAATAAATTCCTTTTCCATTCACTATGCCTTCTGTTCCTTGACTACCAAACTGTGGATCCTGTCCTGCCTGCACATCCCCTATCATGGCACTCACTCTTACCTCAATAGTCAGCTGGATGAACTCTGCACTGCTTTGCTGAGAGAGAACCCCTAAGACAGATACTTAAGGTTCTGCAAAAATGCAGATATCAAAACGTGTTTCTCCATGAGGAAAAACCCCATCAAATTAACAGTACTTTTTGTTTGCTTGTTTTCAGTCTTAAATCTGCACTACGGTTTGCAGAACCCAAAATGTTCCCTTAGTATTGTTCACCCCTGAAATATTTTACTTTTGAATTTTAAATTTTTTAAAATTGTCTTTATTCAAGTATGTATAATCTAGGATTATTATAGAGGTGTTTACTTGAAAGGAATGCTTAATTTCAATACAATCTAAATGTTAGAATATTTTTCTTTTACCCAGACCACCACATTATTGTAGTTTACAAAATACAGAAATCTATTTGTAATACTTTCACAAAATTTTTATTTTGAAAGTCTTAGATACTGCAATCTGTACTTAAGTCACAAGAACAACATCATCTTTAACTTTCTCCATCTGCCCCGTCCCCTCTTGCTGATTTCTGGTTGATTTAATTATCTTCCCGACGAGCAATTGATCCCTTTGTCCCTCATTTCCCACGTGAAAAGAGGTGACCCCAATAATGCCCGCCCTCCCTGCAGCCCAGCCTGGCAGAGCTCCCTGCCTGTGGTGTGCAGCACTCCTCTCTCACAGCAATTTGCCTTCACAGGAATTTCTCTCATAACCAAGACTGGTTGCAAGAGAACAGACTGTGGCTCTCCCCTGTGGGTATGGAGCCACTAGTTTTGTTTTGATTTGTTGTTTGGGTGTTTTTGTGTCTCTGTGTTCTACATATTTGGCCTTGTCAACTATGTTTACTCTAGAGTAGAAAAAGAGAAGCTGGTCAGAAAATGACACAGCTGAGCAGTTGTTGAACTGCTGGTTATATCATTCCTTAATTTGGTTATCAGCTCCCATTCAGAGAGCTGAAACTTGATATTCCTGCATTAGAGGCACTGGGAGAGCTTCTGATTTGAAGTGTATGTTCTTCATATCTATTTCTTTCTGATATTCATCTCGAGATTTCAAGAGGAAGGTTGAATTGGAATTTTATTTTATAGTTGGCTTTATGCACGTTCTACATACTCACCACAGTGTGGACCTTTACTGTACCAGAGAAGTTCTGAGCCTTTCCACAGACCAAGGTACAAACTCCAGCTTTCAGTGCCCATTGTCAGAGTGTTCCAGCATTTCTGCCTTCTCTTCCTCCTCCAAGTGTAGACGTTTGTCACTCAGAGAAGGCTGCCAGAGAGTGGAGGACATCAGAATGGAAAAAATATTGCTCAGAAAATATCATCTTAATGTTGTGTCCTAGTGCTAAAATTCATGTAAGTAGCTGTAAGTGTGTGCAGAGCTGGAGCTAAAGCTGTTTGTGTGCAGCGTAACATAGCAGGGGAGCCTTTTGATTTACTGAGCAGCTTTGTCTAGATCCATAGCTGCTTCTTTGCATGCTTAATATTATCTTTACAGTTCTAAGAACAGATAAGCTGTTCTGACCCTCAACAGGATCATCAGATAAATCTTCTTAACAGCTATTATACTGATTATTTTTTAAATAGAAAATGCACTCACAATTCTGCATTAACATTGGGATTAGTTTCAAGATACAAATGCCCTCAGAAGAGTCTTTAGTGTCAACAGAGCTATTTTCCCAATTTGTTAACTTTGTATCATCAGATATAATCTGGCAATAAGTTTACTTGCTCTGATCATCCTCTCAACACCAGTTATTATGCCCCCAGAGTTATGGGCTGTCATTGGCTGGGTACAAAAGAGACTCATCTGGAGTGCTTTGTGGCTCTCAGCATTTTGCATACTTGCTGCATCGCTTTCGAGCTTGGTAAGCATCCAGCAATGCTAACTGGGTAATTTGTGATTTTAGGAAAACATTTACACAGTTAACACTTCAGGTAAGCATGACTAACTTATTTCCAATCATCCATGTAGTGACCTACACGAGGAGTCTCATAAACCATGGATCTCTTTCTGTTTTGAGAAGCTTCTGCTGTCTGATTGTAAGCTAATATTTTCCGTTTGTTCAACAGCCCTACTTTACCCTGTGACCCTAATGATAAATACCTGACTCCAACCAGCATTACTGCCATGAATCTGTTCATTGTTTCATTGCAAGCATGTTCTACCTGAACGCAGCGTAGAATCTTCATCCTAACACATTCTAGGCTCTTTACTAGCTTAGACAACTCTAATAATCTCTTCCACGTAACTTCAGCCTTTGTTTAGACCTTCTTCTGTGTAAGAATCTTCTGTGCTGGTTGCAGCTGGGGTAGAGTTAGTTTTCTCCAGAGTGGCTGGTACAGGGCTGTGTTTTGGATTTGTGCTGGAGAAATGAGAGTTTCTTGGCTACCTTTGGGGAAGAAGGTGGAGGAGGATGTTCTTAACAGAGGGTGTTGTGTCAAAGATTATGTTCTGCTTTTTTGTATCGGCTCAGTTGCAAGCACAAAGTGAGGATGGACATTAGATTTTCAGCTGTAGTGGATAACCTCTAGAAAGAGGTAGAAAAGAAAGTCCTGTGGCTGTTTAGGCTACAGTTTTGGTCATCTTTAACTAACTTACAAACAAATAAAATACTTGGTCTGTCTTTATTAATAACTTTAATTAATTTGCGGCAGTTTCATCCCAGAGAAAACAGCAGATAGAAGTAGTGGCATCGAGAGCACATAGTTGTATTTTAAGAAGTATTCTTAAAGTCTCTGCTGGGAAGGAAAGAATCCATGGAGATACAATCAGGAAAGTTTCTATAGCACAAAACAACTGTATTATTTTAGTGGTTATGAGCATATTTCACTTGACTTCTCAGTGTAAGCAGTGGTAGTCTTTCCCCTAGTGCAGGACACTTGCTTATTCCATGCTCTGGAGCTGGCACCTTTCAGGCAGCCTTTTTGTATCTGACCAAGCACAGACTGTCTCACATTCAAATACTAAATTTTTATTTCATCATGCCTAACCGGGTCTGTTATAAATGCTCTTTCTGGAGAGCCAATAGGAAAGCCAAGGTTCTGCCTATGGTAATTCTGAAATGTTGAGACCCTTAGTAGTTGTTAATATAGAAAAAGAATACTCTAGAAAGGAACGTATTTAGTGAGTAAAAGCGACACTGAAGGGTTTAACTGTAGAGACAATCATGAAATGTACTTTTGATCCTCACACACAATCAATGGAAGGTGAAAGGAGAAGGAATTTTGTCTGAGAATTCTATTTTCTCCAGTTTTGTGCTGATAATTTTTAATCTCTTGACATTTCTCTACTATGAAAATTTTATTTCAATTGAAATATTTGTGAGGTTTACCCCTAAAAGATGATTTTTTTTCACTAAAAAGGTTGAATAACAAATTTCAGCCAGCCTCATTTACTATTTCACATATGTAGCTGTGACCTAGGTTGGTCATAGGTGATGTTTCTGATGCAACCCTAAAGTTTTCAAGGACTTAAATTACACAATGGGGAAAAAAAAAGGGAAATTATTTTCTCAGGTATTTTGTTGCTCTTTAAAAATCAAACTGAGAAGTAGCACACACATTATTTGGGAAGGAGGGAATGTTACAAAGTGTTTAGGGTTTGGAATAGGTTCACCAGGATGTACCAAAGGAGTGCTATCTGAAAAGTGGAATGAACAAAGGAACAGCTTTTGATGGTCCCTATGATTATTTATTTTTTCCCTGAGTCCTTAGTACTATTTGGCACTCAGCACTGCTTCCCCTGGACTCTTATGTTCTTATGAAACATAAAGCCAGACCTATTTTGGATAGCAGGATGCTTTTGGCAATCATTGCTATAAAATACCTGTCAAATTGGTTGGAGATAGACCTTATTTAAATTTCAAATTTCTGGGGCACCTACTAAATACTTGATCTGTCTAGTAAGACCAAGGCACACAACTTTAACCAAATGCTGCTTGGGATGCTTTGAATAAGGATATTCAGATTCCAGATCATAATGGGGCTCATTGTCTTTCAGCTTGTCAGTAAAGTGATTTGAATCTACATGAGTAAATAAAGAAAACACAAGGCAAATATGTTGAGGAACACAATCCTGTCATCTGGAATTCACGTGTCATCCAAACATCAGAAGTACCTGTCCCCTCGCTCCTCCTGAGAGACAATTCAGACTTTATCACTATTTCAGACCTTTGTGAAAACAACCATAAATACATGCATTTGGGTGACAATCATAAATATGTGAAATGTACTGCCTACTTTGAAGTCTGTAGTTCAGTCCCTGGGAAAAAAAAAAAAGTTACATATAAAGAGTTTATACAAATGTAAGAGCAAGGGAAGGAATTTGTGCTGAAAGCAAAATCTCCAACTCCATAAATGTCTGACCATTCAAACTAGGGGAATCACTGTAAGTGCCTCATGCTCCCTAACACATCCATTCTCATATTGGATGATTTCTGTAGCCCTTTATACCCATTGTGGCAAATTGCCAGAAAAAGGCATACTTTTGCTGCTCCTTATTAAGAAAAGCATCTGAGGAAAATTTCAGAGAACTAGACTTTCAGCTGTATTTCTCCTACATTTTCATGTTCTTAAAAAAGATTTTTTATTGCCACCAAAGGGTCTTCAGCACAAATATCTCCGTGTTTGAAAGCAAGAATGGAAAGCATTGTTTACTGATAATTTGTAAAGTTTTGTGTGAATTTTAGAGCACGTTTTATGTATAGAGAATGTGCACATCTGCCAGCAGAATAAGGGCTCGTGTCTGAACTGCCAACAGCAATAGACTGCGCATGTATCAGGAAGGGTTTGTCAACTGCTCCCTTCTTTTAATTTGCACGGTTAGAGCTGTGAGGTTTATGCAAGGCAGCTCTCAGGGGAGGGGACTGAAAGTTCTTTGAAGTCCTTTGTGGTGGCTGTCTAATCTGGAGAAGAGGATTACTTTCTTTCTGCCAGAAGCACATGACAGTTTGGTAATTAATGAGCATCATAAAGTTCTCTTTTTCTATTAGATACCCATTAGTAAACCTGGGATGGTTGTCATTTTGGACAAAACCATGCATATCCTCATTTTATCCCAACATCAAAGGGGATCTCCTACTGTCTGATGCTGAATGCTCTAATTGTGTTTGCGTTTGGTGGAGTTGGTGCAGAATGCATCTGAAACAAGCCTTGGCATAAACTGTAGGTCCTGTGATTGGACACACAGCCTGAGCCTTCCCAGAGCTAACAGCTTAAATGAGTGGTGGGTTTCTCTATTATTTTAAACATACTGCTCTCTTCCTCTCCTGTCTGTCTGTTTATGCTATTTGTTTTCCTTTGAGAATACGGGAATTAACATACTTTCCACATCCATATCATGCTGAAAAAAGGAAAGCACTGTGTTGGGCTATTTCCCTTTCCCCTTTTGATATAGTATTACAAAAAGTCTTTCTTTAGGATTTAAGAGCATTTCAGGTATTAAAGCTCTCTTGGGTTGTCTTTTTCACATTATTCTGAAAGTACAGAATGGTTTCCTGCTCTTTATATTTGGCTCTTTTATACTGAAACAGTTGAAAAGTCCTAGTCTGTGGACTTTTTCTTTTTGAGAAAATGTCACCCTTTCTTCCAAAGGGTCCAGTTTCTGAATGCAGTGTAGTTTCTTCAACTGCATTTAATCTCCTTTAGAAATAAGAAGAATGGCTAAGCAGCCTGTTTTATATATTCTGAATTTAAGAATTTTTTAAAGGTCAGATGCTCATCCTATACTCAAAATCTGTGCCGAATGCAGGCTGGAAAGAGCTCAAGGATTTGCAGCCGCCTTTTCTACACACAGGGTTGGACCAGAAAGCTCCACTGTAATGAAATGTGATGGCTTCAGAGGGACTGCTCAGTTGAGAAGCCTAAAGAGGAATATACATACTTAAGATTCCTTTTGCTTTGTTTTCTCTTATATTATTTTATCTTTTAAATAGGATTATGTCTGTACTATTTGGAATATCTGATGGGCACGGAGTTCTTGTTCAGGGTTAGTCTGGATGCTCTACGTTGTGACTGTTAACTCAGTATTAGCAAAACAAAGTATTATTAATTCTTGCATCTCGTGGTGAAAAAGCCCTGGTGTCCTAACAAAGCAAATGTAAAAATCTTCAGTATAAAACCACATAAAATAAAGCTCACTGGCTTCAGCTGGCCAAAATGCTTAGCATAATCAGAGGCACCCTGCAGTATGGATGTAAAGGGAACCATAAAGGCATACACCATGTGGGTGTAAAGGGGTAAAGGCAAAAATAAATGTTCTTCCTTTATAGTCAAACTGAAGTAGAGAGGCTGAAATTCTTCTGGAATGAAAGTGTACCTTCCTCACTAAAATCCCTGGGAAGATGAAACTAGGTAAATAAAGAGTCAGATTAATCACCAGTGAAAATTTTCTTTTTTCCAGATGATATCTTAAATCTTTAAAATAAGAAAAAAACCAATAAATAAAATTATTATATTTGTTGTATCTAAGGCCTGAACTTTTGATCGTGATTTTCTGAGTCATCCTTGCCCTTAGGAGATTAAAGGGATAAGTAATACCATTGAAGATACAAAACAACTTGTAAACATAATCCATGTATTCTCTCACATTTCAAATTGGAACTGGTCAGAAAATTTATTGTGGAAACAGCTCTTCATTGTAAAATGGCAACCCATATAACTGATTCACTTTTGACAATGCTCTGTGTATTAAAATATTGGAGCAGAATATTTGAATAGACTTGAAAAAGAAGTTCTTTATATTTTTGGAATAGAACATTTTGAGCCTGTAAAATAGCTTTTCAGCCCATTGTTTAAAATTTAGAAGACAACCTCCTTTGTAGTAGGAAAAGCGTGAGAATCAGAACCATCAGTTTAAACCCAAAAAGAACCTTAAACAATTTATGAAAATAAATAAATAGTTTTTTCCTCATTTAGAATGAAAAAAGAAATTGTGGCATTTTCTGCAGAGCAGAAAAGCTACTTTCTGCACAGTTCTAATCCCAGCTGTAAGATTGGCAAAGGCTTGGACCACTGTAGCAGTCTGAAACCCTTGCGTTTGCTTGTAATATTTACTTTTGTCCAATTTTTTTTAAATGAATGCAGGGAATCACATCTGGATTCTTTTAATTTCTAAAGTGAAAATTATGGATGGCTGGGATAGTTTGTGGTCCTTGCAAAATCAGTCTCCTGCCAGTTGGTACACAAAAGACCATTCCATGTTTGCTTCTGAGGTTGGTACATTGAATTTGTCATCGAATCTAGCCACAAACTTCAGGTGTGTTCCACACTGTAGATTCCAGCAGCCCACGTAAATGTGGGGTTGGGGCTGGAAAAGCCAGAACCCAGCTGGGGTCTAATTAGGTATGGAATGGGAAGGGCAATAAAAAGAGCTTCTGAAGAGTACCTGCAGGTAAAATGTGTGTCTGCTCCTGAATGAGGTGGTGGGCCCGGTGACAAAGCTCACAGAGGAGGTCAAGGAGCTCACTGAGCTCTTCAGCTCATTGTCTCCTGGAAAAACCAACCTGCAGCTGTCTCAGGGTCTTGAGCCCAGTGAGAACGTCTGAAACAATGAAGACTTTCACTCAGTGAGAACATGCAGGTTAGGTAGTGTTTGACGAAGGTGGATGAACACAAGCCCATGGGAACTGCTGGGATGCACTCTAGGGGAGCTGGCTGATATCTCTGTGAGACCACTCTCAGTTATCGCTGAAAGGTCACCGCTGGTGGGAGAGGCTTCTGAGGACAGAAATAAAGCAAATGTGACACGTATCTTCAAGGAGGACAAAAAGGAGAATCCGAGAGTTACAGACCAGTCAGCTTCACCTTGATCCCAGGCAAGGCAGTGGAACAAACGCCCCAGGAAGAACCATTTCCAAGCATGCTAAAGACAGAAGGTGACTGGGAACGCTCAGCATTGATTATGAAGTGCGGAAATAATCCCTGGCAAACCTGGCAGCCTTCTATACAGAAAGGTGGATGTTGCAGCGGATATTGTTCATCTTGACTTTAGTAAAACTTTTGGCACCGTCCAACACAGTAACATCCTTGCTGACAAAGGGGTGGAGGATGGTCTGGATGAAGGCAGGGGTGGGGGCTGAACCCTGGCTGAACTGCTGGGCTCAGAGTCTTGGGGTCAGCTGGAGGCGGCACCAGTGCTGTACCCAAGGAACCAATACAGCAGCCAAAACTGTTAAACCTCTTCATTCATGACCAGGGGAGGCTCTGTCAGCTTTTAGGTTGTTAGTCCTGCTTGGCCTGGTTTAAGACTGATACATTTAAACTCCTTAACTATTTGCCAGGATGCCATAATTCTGAGTACGATTCCATTGTGTGAAAGATGAGCTATTACTGTATGAGATGTTATAGTAAAGAGAATATAGAATTTATAAACAAAAGTTCCATTATCCCTCTCGTTGGTTTGTGCTACAGAAAAGAATTTGTGGAGAACCATAGGGTATTCAACAATAATCCAACAGCGGGGAAGAGCTGAAGTATATTCTTTTTCCACAGAGATTTATGCTGATTTGTAGAATTTTAAATCCAGTTTTATTAATGCCTTCCCACTCTCAGTAGGAAATACTCAGAACATATGAGGAAACTGTCTTATGAAACAAGATTTTATTTTAATAATGTGGATATTATTGTACAGCTACTCAGACATAAAGAGAATGAATAGTACCTCATGGGTCTCTTGAAATCAGTATGGAGCCTCCAGACCAGCTCAGTGGCTGAGTTGAACTCAGTACAAGAATTTTCTTCCTCCCTTCCATGGGGACTATACTAATTGAACTTCTTCAATTGTTCTGAAACACTCATGATCACTTTATTTTTTTGTGGTAGGTAGATTAAGAATTGCTGAACAGGCCACTGGTCTCTAACAGTGACCAAAAGCAGATGCCTGGGGAAGGATATAATAGGGTTAACATATCATGATACTTCCACTCAATCGTCTCTCACTCTCTCACAACTTGTTATTCAGGGAATTCTTGAGTCTGAAATGATCTCTCTGTATTTAGAAACTGGCAGTGGATTTTCCTTTTGTTGGCTTGCCCAATCTTTCCTTGAGCCTGTGTAAGCTGTGGTACTGCCCTGGTTAGTTGGTTAGGAGTACCAGAGGAGCAGAGATTGCACAGGTGTTCTTGCATGTGTTTTGTCTGCTGGGCTGATCTGGTCACAGCATCTTTCTGCACAAGAGGGCTGATCAGGGCAGATCCTAAGATCAGGGCAGTCACAAACTTTTCGTGGTGACATTCTAACTCCTTGCAGAAACAGAAAACACACCTTGACACATTCCACAGAGCCACAACTACACATCCAGAAATTGGCTTAACACACCTGTAACTTACACGTGGACTGTCCTCTGTATGGTGATAGAAGTGTGATCTCTCACGCTTTTGTACATCTCACTTGAGCCTTGTTCAGCTTAGTAGCAATTTGTTCCCTCTGATCTCCTGAATATTTGACTGTGCATAGCACGCAGGAGTATTCTTTTTGTGTTTTAAAAAAGTCCCCTCTCCCTTTGAGACCAGGGGGAAGAAGAGCCTTAAAATCTTACTCCATATGCACAAAGTGGAATACATCTCACCCAACTTTAGCTATCTACAGTATCTTCACTTGATCTGGTCACCTGGTCTCCCCTTATAGCCAGGGGAGAGGAATAACCCGTTCATCTGACCTATTTTAAATGTCTGTATTAAGATGAGACAAATCATGTCCTAATAGGTACTTTTAGATGATGATTCATTTCAACTTCATAAAGAGATATAAAATAGGTCACATGAATCACCCTTTCTCTCCATTGACTGTAGAGGAAGATGAATTCTACCTAGTATATTTTCAGGAATTTGTGTTTTTTAAAATCTAAATTTGGATGAATAAATAAGACAGTGTTCTCTTATTGTATGAAGGTGCTATTAGCAGTGATCCAGTCACAGTCCTAGACTTCAATAACCTCAGGAAGTCTGCCTCATGGCACTGAAAGAGTCTTATAGGGAAAGATTCTTTCAAGACATTGCAAGAGGCTTCTACAAGTGAGGCAGTAGGTAATGCTGTGAGGAAGTACCAGGTGTGTGGTTTATGTGCCTTGTCTGCCCTTTGGCTGCCAGAACAGAGGCAAAAGGGAAAGCCTGCTATGATGCACCCTGCCTTTGCAGGATGCTGGTAGAAACGCTGCCTTGGTTAGATGTGGTCTGGCACTAGTTCAAAACCACCATGGTAAAATTATGAATGCCAGGAGAAGAACTGAGGGCTTTTTAGTTTTATGCAAATCCTGGAATTCCTGTAGCTTCTGTCATGTATTTGAAAATGCACAATGCAAAAGGACACAGAAAGTGGAACAGGGCAGCAAAGTGGATCTCCATGGGTTATCTTCATTCAAACTAATGCAGCCTATCTGAATGCAATAATTATGTCATTAATGCCATAAGAAAATGTTACAGAGATACAGTGCAGAGGCCATGTATCCAGCACACAAATTAAATCAATGTGCAGTGTGCTTGGTAGATGCAAAGTCTTGTAACAGTGATAGTTAACGGTAAAAGAAAAGCAGAGAAGTATAAATTAAATGCTCAGAATTTACTTGGTCATTTCGTATCTGTCCATCTGCCAGTCCTTCAGAAGTTTCCATGTAAAACTGAAGAAGACTTTGGTTTTAAGCTCATTTAAGACAGTGTTTTATCTGTATGAGTTAGTGTTGTGGTTCCACTGCGTGCACATTGTAAGAAAAAACTAAGTAAATTTTAAAATTAAAGCTGTTTTCCATGGCAAAGTTTAGAGAATACAGGTAAACAACAAAGACAATTTAGATCAAGCTGTTTGTGCTGTGCTGGTGGCCTCACCATAGTTGAATTGCTTTAGTGATTTCTGTTCTCCTTGCAAGGAATTCCTTGCACACAGGGTTCTGTCCGTGCCTTGTCACCTGGAGCGTGGGTGTGCTGTGCTGGGCAGTGCTGACATGCTCTTTGCTCCTGCGAGCCTGCATCTCCCTGGGTCTGTGCCTGAAACGAGTCTATTGCTGATTCAATAACCTCAGGAAGCTGCACAAGGGCTGAGCACTGAGCCAGGACCACGCTCAGTGTTAACAGTTTGGATTCTTTCTGTTGTGGTTTTGTGTAATTCATCCCCAAGACTGACTGTGGGCTACAGGCAGCTCTGCTCGGTGCTGCAGAGCAGAAACACACACAGGCAAATGGGGAAGGGCTGTTTCTGTGCCTCAGCTCCTCACCTCTGTCAGTCTCTGTATTCCTGCTGCACCACAAGCTTTGTATCAACATCACTCCTTGGTGTGCACAGGGTACCTGTGGGGAAAATCAGTAGTAACCAATGACTCAACGTGTAAACAACTTGGAAATAGACCCAATCGTTTATTCTGCTGTATCTTAATGTTCAAAAGAAGGCATTCTTTTATAGCCAAGTTTATTTAAGAATGACAAAATACTTGTGGCAAGTTACTGGTGCCAGATTTGTGCAGTGACATGGTGGTCCAGGCATAGTTTTTAGAGTAAAGTTTTCTTTCCCAGTATGATATGGTTATGAGTGTTTGCCAAAGCACTTTGGAATTGTTATAATTCATACAGAGCTTAAAAGATAGTTTTACTAACATTTTTTATCCTTTTCAGATATCTATTAAATTAACATTTCTTACACTTACTTATTTGTACGCACAGCACCAACCCTGTTTACTATAGCAACAGATCTTCAATAAACTTTATGCTTATTTAAAAAAAAAACCCAGGAAAACTAACATAGAAGTACAGTGCTAAGCCACTACATATTGAATTCAAGCCTTTCACGTTTCATGAGAGTTTTTTAAACGCCATCATATTGAAAATCAAACCTGGGTGACTGTGAAACTCTGTAGTTTCAAATATGCTGAAACTACTCCAGAAATGGAACCTAAATATGAAAAATAGGTGCAGATCCTGATTATTACATATTCTTTCCAAAGGCCACAGATTTGTTACCATATGATAGTGTAAGACTTTACCACGCCATAGTTATAAATAATAAGACAGTGATCAAGCAATTTTCTCCTTCCTCCACCCCTTGCTGTGGATTGCCACTTTGTCAGAAGCAGTGACTTTACACAAGCAGTCTGCTCTCTGTGTGTAAGGTCTGACTGGTCTTACTTTGTTCCCCTGCCAATTGTTTTCCCAGCAATAATTTTTCCTTTTTCAGAAAGAAAAGGACCAGTGGGTTACAAAATGAAAAATGAAACCAGAAATCCAGCTTCTTGTAGTTTAAAAAACCCCAACAACATTGAGCAAGCAGCAGCAGAGTGGAGGAGCTCAGCTGGCTTATCTGACAGTAGCCATTTGCTTTAATGCAAGACATGTTTCTTTTGTCCATGTGCAGTGAGTATCCTCTAGAATGGATATGAAAAGTAATAGGGAATTGTATGATTTAATGGTGACCCTCGGTGCCATGCTTTGAACAGACCTATGATGTCTGTATTGTCAGCTGTGGAGTGGGGCTCTCTTCAGTCATCAAAGCATTTTAGCAGAGTTTACAGTCTGCTGTTTACATTATTGGCCAGTACTTTACTCTCCTGAATACAGTTTAACTATTCCACCGCCCCTGTGATGAGTATTCTTTTCGGCAGCAGCAGCCCTCACAGCCTTGGAACATTGTTTTTGGACACAAACATACACAAGTTATTAGAACACAAGATCAAAGGAGGTGTCCCACTGTCTTCCTTTCAATGCTCCCATTGTGTTTGTATGCTGAAGCCTGCTAGAGAGTTAGAACCAGAGAAGGGGGAGAAGGGGGGAGGAAACCTTTGTACAAAGGTACTTGTCACTGAGAGAAGCCCATAAAAGTTGATGTGAGAAAAGACACCAGGTGGAGTATAAACCACCCTTATTGTTAAGAAATGCAAATAAAAATCCTCTCCTATATTAAAACTTTCTTACTTGTCATTTCTTAGATGCTAAAGGAAAGGTTCTGATTATTGAAGTCATGGCAGTACTTTTTTCTTTGCTTCTTTTCTTTTTATGTGTAGCACACTACACATGGTGTTGAAAAAAGTTGTTTTTCCTCTTTCCCTGCATATTGTTACAGTTGTTCGCAAATATCATCTCATCAAAATATCCACTGGAAAAAGAAAACTCAGAAAAATCTCACTTTAAAATATCTCAAGGATTCCCTTTTATGAAGGACATGCATAGTTTTGGATTTGTAAATAAACTGCAAGTTCATTTTATTTGGATAGCAACTGTGTTTTCCTTAGGGAAACTATGACACAAGAATTCCTGCTAATTTTGCACGATCTTTAAATTTATTCTGGTGAATCTGCAGTCAGATTCCAAGCAAATGTATTCTAGGTCCAAGACCCATTAAAATATACTGAAAAAGCCATTTGCTTCTAAATTGCTGGGAAAGCCCTGGACCAGCTTCTTCAGATACAGAGAGAGATACGGTAGCAAGAGTCTCACTAGTTTTAGGCAGCATCAACTGTTTTTTTCACCTTGCCACTTTCCTGATGAGCTGAAATCTGGATTACTGAGTTAGCTATGCAAAGATCTTAGAGAGAGAAGTTGCAGGACATAACAGGTGACAATTAAGAATTCACAAAAGCAAAGCATTTCTAAACTCAGGCCTTCACTGAAGGCAGTTGCTGATGTGGACTTTCAGAGTAATAGATGGAGAGAACAAAGATTAACCTGACATGATGAACCCTTATCCTCATCATCATGGATTCTTCCATTTTAAGGCTTCTAAAACTCATTTCCCTGAATACAATGAAAAGAAGATGTGATACTACCTGAAAAAGAGTATTTTAGTGGAGGCAGTACAAAGGAAAACTGGCTGTCTCCCGGTGGTTGTTGTGGAAAACAGCTCACCTACGGAATCAGCACTTGAACACCCTGAACTATCAGCCTTTAAACTCAACATCTATCTCTGCCTGATGGGTTTTCTTGGCTTTGAAGGGAGGTGAAAGAGAAAATACTTTAATCATGGAAACTATATCCACTAGAGTATGGAGACACAGAGGTTTAACACTCTGGGACTATGAAGTTCACCAGGGTTTTCTCCAGCCAATCAGCACAGGCTCTCAGAAGATGTATAAGAATAATCTTGAAGAAGGCCTGGAAAAATTTCTCATGGTACCTGAGCATGTGCAATATCTGGCAAGTGACGCAGTGAATGTGCTCATTTGTGATAGACATCTTTAAGCTGCACAGACACTGTTTGAACTTGCTGATCAGTCTTCCTTCCTCCCCTAGGGTCAGGGCAGTTGCTGACATCCAAGAAAAATCCAAGGAAAACCTGTGAAGCAAGTATGTTTGGAGTTGAAAGGATGCCACAGTGCAGACTCATGCCAAAGCTTTGAGGCAATAAGCTAAGGCTGCAAAGTTGCTAAAGCCAGGAGGTGCTAACACGCCAGATTGCAAAAATGCCTAAGGCAAAAGTGCTGAAAAAACTGCCAAGACCAGAGGTACAAGCACAAAGGCCCAAAAGCTAAAACAGGGTCTTGTGACCAGCATCCCATTTATGTGTTGGGCATGAGCAGTCAAAGCACTCATGTGGTCACCAACCCAAAATGTAAATGTTCATAAAAGGGTTTGTGACCCTAAGTGCATCAGCAGGGTAGTGATGGAGGCAATTGTTGAAGGGGTATCATTGCTGTGGGTGATTCTTTGTTGATGGAGTAAAAGGGGTTTGGTTGGAACCTGGTTGAAATGGAGGCTGAGTGTGGTTTGTGCTCATCTGTGATTTTCAGAGTGATGAGGTTAAACATTCTGTATCAGCTGGATCCTGGAAATATTGAGAGCTTAGATATGATCCATGTTGTTGAGAGCACCAGAAGCCTCTTTAGAAACATGAAAAACACATATGTTTTTCTTTCACAACTGAGCAACTTTTTCTTAAAACACTTCTGTTCAGTATGAACTTCGATTGTTTGATGTAGAGGAGGAGCCACACAGTTTGCACTTTACTCCTTTTGTGTGCCATTTTTCCTTCTTTTTTCAGAATTACATGGGGTTTTTCCACTTTCAAAAACACGTGTCAACCCTCACTTATTCTGGAGGTGGTCTAGCATGACCAGCATGCCACTTCCAGGTGGAAGAGACCAGCACCCTCCTGAAACTGTGGGAGGCCAACACCAGACTTCTTTCATGTCCAGCTGGAAGGAACATGGCAGGAGAGGGGAAGAAAAGGAAGGAGATAAAGCAGAAGAACTGGAAAGCAGTATCTTACCATTACCCAGACAGGAAAATCAGTGTGATGCTTTCATCTATCAGGTAACTCTTGCTATTGCAACTATTGTCATTAATTTTGCTATGCTATTGAATATTGAAAATTAATTCCTGGAATGGTCTTGTTTACTTGTTCCTTGGCTAAGATGCATTTCCTATCATCAACTGCTTTATAGTATAGAAAGGTTCAGAAGGGTTTTCCGTCTTCTGCAGTAGAGTGTAGTCAGCACTAATGAAATGGCGATGAGTAATACTCTATGTCATAGCTTTCTAACTTTAAGGATTCCGCTGAGGTCACTGGGTTGAACGAGAGATCCTTTAATCATTAGTACTGTTTTTGGAATGGTGTACTTTACTCTGATATTTTGCTGGACAGTCACTACTTAACACACTTCTGGCCCCATGGAAGGACAAATAAAAGGCTTTGTATGCCTCGAGGTCGCTGTAGTTTGAGGATCATTATAATTCTCTTGAGGTTCCTGTTTATTTGTTACACCATGCTAAACCGTCCTGAAATCGACTGGAATTTGTCTGAGCAAAACCATGCTAAGAATCGCAACACTTATCACTTCAAGAGTAGGTAAAACTTTCTCCTTCCCAGGTGGAGGAAGAATTAGCTGTAATTGTGATTCATACCCAGACTAACGTAACCAGCTTGCAATTGTGTTACTCCTGTGTGCAAGCAGTACAGTCATAAATCCCATTGTACAT
This sequence comes from Dasyornis broadbenti, assembly GCA_013397935.1. Taxonomy (NCBI): domain Eukaryota; kingdom Metazoa; phylum Chordata; class Aves; order Passeriformes; family Dasyornithidae; genus Dasyornis; species Dasyornis broadbenti. The sequence continues at coordinate 2,215,520 of VZRN01004661.1, read as the reverse complement.
GGAGTCAGTTACTGACATTTGGGATACTTTTGTCAGGTTTGCTCTCCTGTGAAAACCTTGGTTTTGCAGGGTATGTCATTGACTGTAATTAGAATGGACTGGCTTTAAGCTCCAACAAGTGTTGCATATGTGAAGGCAGCTCTGCACAAGAGTGACTGTGTCATGAACGCAAGCTCCTCGACACAAATGGACCTCTGTAATCTGCAGTGAAAGCCAGGGCTTCTTCCCCCGGCCATTTGTTCAGACCTGCTGAACTCGTGACATTTCTAAGGCCTCGTTTTATTCCCAAGAGCTGAATGATGGAGGCACCATTTCACAAGATGAATGGATAGACCCATCCCATTTGGGGTCACTTATACTAAGCTGTTCTCTATTTCTCATAAACAGGGAAGATAAGCGATATTCCAAACAAAACATTTGCTGATGAAGATTTAAGAAGGTACTTGTATATATGTCAACCTGAGGCATTAGAATTTGGAATTTCTTAATATGGATCAGAGTTTTTACAAGTTTTCGCAGTCTAGCTGAGGCTCATGTCTCAATGAGCCTGCTTTATCTAAATCACTTTCTTCCCCTCTTTCACCTCCCCAAAACAAGATACAATCTCCAGAGGAACAAATATGTCACTTAAAATACACAACATAAAAAACGGGCCAAATAAATTATTAAAATACATAAAAAACAAATTCACAAAAGATGCATGTTATTAGCTCTTTGACAAGCAATTGATGCTGTCGCAATGGCTGCATTTCACAGTGCAAAGGCTTTCTCTGCTAGACAGATAAATAGTTGGAATAATGTGAGAAATGACTTTCAATCATCCAAAGAACAATTTGGTTTGAAATGGCCCATTTAATGGCATTGCATTGGCTGTGCTGCGCAGTTGTTTCATACCAGACCTTCACCACATCCATGTGCTTTGGAATTCCTTCTAAAAACGAGCTCCAAGCCTGACCCTCCTCTCCCAGTCCCAATTCCCTGCAGAAGTGTTACTACATATGCTTTGAATCTTTTTTTCAGATGAGCTCCCAAGTCTAACTCCTTCCTCCCTGTGCTTGAAACGTATGGATTTGAAAGCACAGATGTGGCCTTGAAGTTTTTGGACCAGGCCCATCTGGGTCAAACTCTACATAGTTTGACTAGTAGTTTCTTGAGTTAAATTCTCAGAAGTCTTCATTTTTTCTTGTTCTGAATCTACTACGCACTCCCTTTTATCTCTCCTAGTTGAACTACAAGGATCTCAAGGGAGATGTGATTTTCATAAACAGAAATATAATGACCAGACAGAGGAAGAAAGCAAATTTTTAATGACTGTGAGAGTTATCTTTATGAAACAGCAAGTTTCCTTTTAGTTTATGCTATATGTAAAAAATATACCATTCATAATTTGGAGAATTAGGGAGATTCTTTGTAAATCTGATCTACTTAACTAATAATTAAAAAAAGCTGTGAGAGACTTTGTCCTCCTACTGCCAGCATTTTGAATCACTTGAGAAAGGGTTCCGGACGTGACCCTGAGAACTGCATTTTGGCATTAACAGTGACTTCATTAGGATCACTTGTGTGCGAAGAGATGCCCGTGAAAAACAATTCGCAGGACTAAGTCAACAGAACAACTGCTTTTCCAGGCACGCTGGCTTCCTTCGCAATCCAGATCGCGCGAAGCGGCGCCAGGAGGGGTTCGCCACCGCAGCCGGGTGCGGGGGTGCCGGGAAGCAGCGTGCGGACATCCCGCCGGCCGTGCGCGGTGCCCGGAGCCTCCGGCCTGCCCGAGGGGCGGCCGGTGCGGAGCCGCGGCCCGTGCGGGGACGCTGCTGCTGCGCGGGCGGAG
>VZRN01004661.1:2110109-2213514 GCA_013397935.1 Dasyornis broadbenti | reverse complement strand
TTTTTTTTTTCCCTCCCTTTTTCCTTTTTGAGCCTCCAAAAGGCTCACTCGCCCCTTTCATCTGCCGCCGCGGCCCAATGGGAAGGCGGAGGCTGCCTGCAAGTGGTCTAATCTCAATGAGGTGTCAATCATGTTCCCCGGTGGGTGAAGTAAGGTCTTTTGTAACCGCCTCTGTCTTTGGGAAAGAGAGGAGAGAGGAGGAAGGCTGGAGCGGAGAGGGGGCCGCCGGACCGTGCTGCAGGAGAGGAGCTGAGATTTGAGCTCGCTTGTGCGTGAGCAGGGAGAAGCGGAGCACATGGATTTTTAAACACGCTGGGATTTTATATATCTACAAAAAAAAATAACAACAAGCGAACCTGACCCTACTGAAAACAGTCAAATGAATCGTAATTGCAGATCAATGCAGAGAGATGGGGAAACTTCACTCGAAACATGGTTAGTTCCTTTCACTTGCTACTTCCTTAGCCCCTTCCCTTTATTCGGATTTTACTCGGTTTGTTGCTATGATTTTATTCTGGTGTCTAACGATCTTCCTTTATTATTTCCCTCACACACTTTCTTCCGGATCTGCCTAGCTGCCGTTTGTAAACCCAGAGAAAGTCCAGAAGGTAGGGATGGCTCCTCACTGTTAGTAACTTTGAACGCCTTCCCCCCGGTCCGGCTGGCTGCCCCCGGCCCCCTGCCCTCTCCCCTCAACTTTCCGCCGCGCTTTGCGCTCTGTGCGGCCGCCCCGGTCCCAGCCCCGGTCCCAGCCCCGACTCCAGTCCCAGTCCCGGCCCCGGCCCCAGCCCCAGCCCCGGCCGGCGCGGGGATGGCCGCGGGGGTCGGGCGGGCTGTGCGGGCGGCTCAGCGGCGGCATTGTCTCCTCTTTTCTAGGTGATAGTTTTGCGGTGAACGCCTCTCTGGCTCGCAAAGGGCTGGAGGACTGGATGGTGAAGCAGAAATACTCCGGGGGCAGCAGCAGCGGCGGCAGCAGCTCGGGACTCCAGCACGGCTGCCAGCACCGCGCCGTGTGCAGGCTCTCCAGCGCCAGGGTATGTCAGCTTCCTCGCTGCCCCCCCGCCCCTTGCTTTTGAAACAGTGAAAAGCAAAAGCTCTTTCTACATCCCTCTTTCCCTCCCAAGGGGCGGTTGTGCAAAGGAAGGTTTTCTTTGCCCTAATGTTGCTCCGAGGCGCTGCCCCGTGGGTGGTTTCCTTCAGTCCTTTGATGAAGTTAGGAGCTGCAGAGCAAACTTGGTGAGGGTACAAAAGCCAGAGGAGTAAGGGAACCTGACTGCTGGTGTCTGGGCAGTGCGATTAGAGCAAAACCTTTTCCAAACAGGAACAAACAGAGAACCTCTGGGGAAAGCCCAGCACCCAGCCGGAGTGCGATAGCTTGTGAACCCTGATTAGTGCACAAGTTTGCCTGTGACATTTTGGAGGCGAGGAGAAGTCCCCGAAGAGTTATTGTTATTTATTTGCTCTTTGCTAATGACATGAGGCTGACTTTCTCCATATGAGTTACGGTGCCAGTCACTTGTCCTGGCTGTTACTAAACTGGTCACTTTCCACCCCTTCTCTTTCCTTTAGTCCTCCGTGTAAAGCAGGGCTGGAGGAAATGTTTCAGTTGCCGTTTTCTTTTATTTATTTTTAATGTTGTCTCTTTAAACAAAAAGGCATGATGGGAGGTAAACAGACTTAACATTACTTAGATATGGTTCTCGCAGTGTTTCAGGGTATGATCCAGAGCTTATTGATGTTTACTGAAAGACTCCCATTGACTTTGGATCAAGCCCTGAAAGCTTCATCACTGGAAGGGTAACCTGAGAGATGGGGAGATTGGAATCTGTGCTTCCCAGCAAGCAGTGTGGCTTTGAAAGCGCAAGCAGAGCCAGGGCCACCAAACCTCCTGCAGTCTCTTTGCTTTGTTAGCCACCAGTTCTATTGACAGAAGCCTGGACTTCTTGTGTCTTAGGAAAAATTAGCTTGCAAGTCAAGAATACTTCATTTTAGGTGAGATGTTAAAGTCAGTAGAAGATATAGAGTATGGGAAAAGCAAATGATGACATTTTAGATTCCACCAGTATTGTATTTTGAGGAGCATAAATTGTGTGAAAGTCACTAGAAGTAAAGACAAAGGGGGTAAGATATTGATGTGGTTGTAACTGATGAGCATAATCACCTTCAGCTTGCAGGTATGATTGGCTGAAATGGTACTTATTGTGCTTTACTTGGAAACAAGATGTCCAAAGAAAGAAACTCTCATTAATAATAGTACATACTATGATACAGATGCAAAGAGTAAAAACACATGCTTTTAATTATTTTCTACTTATCCCGATTTTTGTAAGTCAAGGTTTTTAGATACGTTCTGCCTTTCACGTGTATATTTTCTAGAAGAGAAGCTCAATTCGCCAAACTAAACATAGATATAATATGCAAGAGTTAAGGAAAAAAAACCTGACTTTAGTTTGTGAAATGTATTTTCTTCCACAAAGATAATTTGCTTTCTGAAAAGAAGGAGAAAGTATCTTTTGTCTAAGATGCTTTCTATTCACAACGCTCTTCAATTGGCAGTTTCTTGAGGTCTGCTGGAATGACAGTAGAACAGTATTTCTCCTCATACTCAAGAGGAAGTCCTCCTCATGATGGCTCAGCAATTAGCAAGCCATTAACTAAATATTAGTCTACAGTTTTAGTACATTATAAAACTGTAAATAGGTTTAAATGTGTTTAAAAGCACTGTTCCCATGAGGCTTTTTACTGTCATCCTTATAGAGCTGTTTCTGAATGTTCAAAAATGTTTGCCATTTATTGCCTAATATATTTGGTAGTATCTGTATGAATGTATAGCACGCTAATTGATTTAGTTTAATTGTCATCCTGTCACAGGCATACTGCGACAGCTACATTAGAGTTCCTTTAAAATATGAACTTTGGGAATATGGAAGGATGCATTTCTAATCCTGTATTGGAACCAGATGTGCCATATGTACAGTCATTTTGACAAAGATTATGGAGTCACAGCTATTGACTCCATAACTGAGATTGCATGACTGCTTCTCTTCTGAGATCTCTTTGATCTCTTGTATAATTGTACCAAGATACAAAGGGAATTGTAGCCTAACCTCTTGGTTCTTCAGTCACCTCAAGATGTAGAAGTAGTAGTTGCTTCTGCTAAAGGTTAGTCATGGCATTGTATGGGACACTTGTGTAGTCCCCAATAACGTAGTGGTGGTGCACTTGGATTGGCCAAGGACTTGTCTCCTTACTACTTCAAAATTCATCCTAAAATGTTCAATTAGCTTACAAGGCTCTGTGGAATGGTACAGTTTTATTGTGTCACAGCTGAACCTTTGACTTCTCAGTAAAACACAGGTATTTTCCTCCAAAATAGATCCTAAGTTGCTGTGTTTGTGACTTATGGCAGAAAGAGCTAGATCAAACACTGATGAAAACGGCTGCATTCATAGAAACATCCAGCTGCATTTAAAAAAAAGTAATGGTCCTAGAAATAATTTTCCTAGTTGGAATCCTTAACCAAAGCTTTGTTGATGGTCGTTTTGTTAGTATGTAGGGCCTATTTGGTGAAATTCAGTTTACTTCCAAAGACCTGTTGATGGGAGAGGAGATCCAGACACTTATTCTGAAGAACTTCCAAGATTGAAAATCAAAGATTTGAATAATTTTTATCAGAACTTGAATGTGATAATGCAATTTGATTTATATTACTCTCTGTAAGCCAAAGAACTCTGTCTTGGTTGTAGTTGGAAGGCTGTTTCTCTCAAGAACAGACACTGTTCTGCCAAAGTTAGTCATACAGGGGAGATGACACTGAAGTTCAGGGGTTTCATGTAGTGTTTTACAAGAGGAATGAGTCACTAATACAGGAAAGCGGTAAAGTTTCATTTGCAGTCCTCTCTAGAATGATTGAATTTACAATTGTTGTGGAGGGCAGGTCTTTACATCACTTCCCTCAAGGGGTGTTGGACTCCAGGAGAGTTCAGTTATACAACACCTTTCCTCCTCCTGAGCAGAAGTTTTGAGAGTTTCTTGGTTAGAGCAGCCTTCTCTCAGCTGATGTGTTGTCCGTGTCATGTCCTGTCCATCTATCTTTCCCCTGCAACTCACTGACAGAAGAGTGATTAGCGTCCATCTCTTGCCAAAAGCACTGCTCTTCTGAGAAGCCTCTCCTGGTAAATCTTTGGGTGAGGGCATGAGCCAGGGGCTGGGGAGGGTGTCTGAAATACACCCTTGTGGAGTGTCTGCTCCTGGCTGTGCTGGGTGAGAGCTCTGAGCTCATTAAACCATTGCCACCCGCCCAGCAGGGGCTGCTCTGCTCCAAGCGTTTTAATGACTCTGGAGGCCGAGGGCTGGCCTGCAGCTTCCACATCGCGCAGGATTAAAGAGAAAAGGAATTCTGTTGCATCCATGAAAAGTACGAGGTCCAGAGTCATCTTCTGGTTTCAAAGTTAATTGAAACCATCGAGGCTGTAAATCTGCTAGAGCAACTGAACACACTTGTTTGGCTGCTTTATGAATGAGTTAATTTATATCCAGAAAGGTTTTCTGATACCGTGGATTATCCTGTATAATTCTTAAGCCTAAATTTATTCAGTGTGTTTACTTTTACAAACTATTTTTGGAAATCAACATTGTTTGCAAATAGTCACGTATTTATTTATTTAACTGAGAAGTAGTTCTATGCTAGAGGGGGGAATATTAAATATGACATTTGCTTAGTTCAATTTGCTTTTATCTTCAAAGCCATAAGAAATTTTACTAGGTTCTTGTGCGTCTCATTGAGGTCTGTTCTTAGGAGTGGAAAAAGTATCATATTTTTAATTAAATTTCAAACCAACTCTGAGTGAGCCTCATTCTAGGTAATCATTTTAGGTAAAATAGAAATGACTTTAGCTTACCACTTCTGCTGGGCACTGCTAGTGATCCTCATGTTCAACCCTAATTGATATTAATTAATGTTGAGTATCTGTTTTGGGACTAATACAGCATGAAATGCTGAGGCGCATCAGCACTTCAGAGGTGGGTCTTGTTCTCCATTTGTTCTGTGCCTGGAACTGCCAGTGACATTAATGGGCATTCCTTGCATGGCTGAGAGGAGACAACACCAGCGTCAGCTTCGCGGCTCCTCTACTATGATCAATCTTAAATTGAAAAAAAGCGCCATTCCCAGCCCCCCATTGTTAAATTGTGTGTGTGTGCATATTAGAAATAAATCACCTTATGGAAGACACAGCTGGGTAGGTCATTCATCCAAAATGAAAATAATAAACAGAAATGAGACTTTTTTAGTGTTATGTACATACTATGGCTTAAAGGCTGTTGAAATGCAAGATTTAATTGTAGCACTACCTTGGGGTCATTTAATGGGTAGAGCAACATTTGAAAGGCTGACTTCTTACTGGTATGGTGGCAAGAGGAATGAAGGTTTCCTTGGATGCTGTCTTGTGTGACTGCTTGAAGTGATCTTTTCAACTGAAACATTTTCAAGTCCATTAATGTCAGTGTTATATAGATAATTATTTTTATTGACTCCGAGGATTAAAATAAACAACGGTCTCAGCAGTGCTAGGTATTGGTATGACTGAAAAGTATTTTAGTACACAAGAATATTATATATGGCGTCTAAAACAAAATTACCAAACTTTGTATTGAGAGAGAGAAAAGCAGAATCTTATTTAGTGTTGAAATGTGGTGCCAACAAACCAAGATAATTTAATTAGTAGTGCACATAGTATATCTTGACAGCTCTGGTTTGGGAAAATTATAATATGAATATTAACAATCAAAGAGTCTCTGAAAGTATTAGTGCCATGGTGATGAGATTAGTGAATTGGCCAATACTGTAGCAGAAAGCTAGATTCCAAGGGAATTATTCTTGAATGATACCAGTTGGTGCAATTAAAAGCCACAATTCAGTTGCCATATGGAAAGTGTTAGGCATCCTTATATGGTTTCAAAGCTATGTGCCAGAGGTTAAATTGACATATGAAGAAAAGCATAAATTAAATATTTTGTGTTATGAAATTAAAAGTTGACTTTGCTTGAGCTGTATGGAGGAGGTGGATGGAAGACAGTCTGTATTTCATCAGGGCTTATTTTATAGGTGATTCAGATTTAATGTGGTGCACTTTTAATTTGGCATGTTGATTGGAAAGCCGAATGGCCTGTGAAGTTTCTGCAAACAATCTCATTAAAGGAACTTTTTTTTGATCTCTAACAACCCTCTTTCTCCCACCCCCTCTAAAGTGGAGTTACTTAGGTTGGTGTTTGTAAGAAGAAAACACATTCTCTGTAGTAGCTGGGTCAAATCCTCATCAGTGTCTTTTGGGCTACTGATAGTCCCCGCTGGCTTAGTGAAACCTTAATTCTGAATGGGGAGGCCTTGGTTGTGGAGTACATTTTCTTCTGTAAACTGGGATGAAAAGTAACAACAATACGTTGTATTCTTTAATGTCTTAAATGTAAATAATGCAGTCCAGACTTCACACTAAAACTTTAGTTATAACAAAAATGGGACATTTGTAGCACATGACTGTCGACATATGGGAATGTTCTTTACAGCAGCATTCATTAACAGAAGGGTTTTCTGTAGGTTTTGAGATCTGTAATAAGACCCAGGAGGAGCTCAGTAAGTGGCTATTTGCATGCATCCCTTCAGAAGAAGATCTTAGTTGACTTTTAGGGTTTCTTTTGAGTGAGTTACAAACAGAGGAAACAGAAGTCTCCTGAGTATTGAAACTGTGTAGGAGTTAGTTTTTCCAAAGTTGGGGAAATAATTGTTCGGTGATGATATTTAAATCAGAATGGAACATTGCTCCCAGTGCTGCAGATGTTGGCCTTTATAGAAATCCTTGCAGACAGATTTTGCTTCGTGAATGTCAGCATCAAACCCTGGTTAGAAAGCTGATGGTGGATGTTCAGATGTGCGAAACACTTGAAGCTTTTTTGGGTTTTTTGTAATGGAACCACTTTTCTTCTTGATATACCAGTTACTTTGAATATTTGTGAGTCTTCAAACTATGGGATATTTATAGATATCTTTTCATGGTAAGTGAGGTTAAGTTTTGTTAAAAAAATTAATGTGAATGAATGGTCAAATATACTTTCTCTGTGAATTTATTTAGTCATATCTGCCAACACTGGCAGCAAAACTAAGGCTGTATTTACTCCTACAGAGTAACTACAGCTATGGGACGCTGAATTGGACTGCATTCCGTTAAAGAATTATTAACCGAGTTCCAAATGCAAAATCTTCACTGTTTCTGATTTTTGAGCCAGCAAAGCATGTTTGTATTGCAGTATCTCATGACATTTCTCTTGCAGTGGTGGAAGGCCAGTGGTGTTAGCTGTGGTGAAAGGGCTGTGCTGGCTTTTGGTGTAAGCTAGGAGAAAGGGGAAGTGATTTGTGTACCTTCAGCCACTGCTCCCCCGGTCTCTCTGCAAGGGGCGCAGTTGTACAGTGGATTCACTTTTTGTAAGCTTCTGGATTTATTGCCATGAGAACAATATGGCATGTCTTTTGTCTTCTAATTTGAAGAATGACAATGACACTTCTGAACATGTGAGACATCCTTTTTTGAACTGGAAAGTCCTGTATATTTAGTGTATTCCAAATAGACTGCTGCCATGTAACCTCATGTCTGCTGTTTAATAAGGAATGATCCATTGGCTTGCTGTGGCACTTGGCTTTCCAACAGGTTTATGTCTCTAAGCAAGTGTTCAGCTAGATTCCCTAATCTCTACGTTTGTGTCTCACATGGCCTGATAGGTGCCTGTTATATGACATATACCAGAAATATTTCAGGTTTGGTCATACAGAACCTCATTGTTTGAGGAAGGAAGTGCTGCTGTGTCTTATGGGGAGGTCCTGTAGCACTTGAGAAAAGGTGGCTGAGAGGGGACCTCATCAATGTCTATCAGCATCTGAAGGGAGGGTGTCAAGTGGCTGGAGCCAGGCTCTGATTTCCTAGTACCAAGGAATAGGAGAAGAGGCAGTGGGAAGACACTGATGCACAGAAATTTCCACCTGAACATGGGGAAGAATTTCTTTCCTGTGCAGTGAGAGAGCACTGGAACAGATTGTCCAGAGAGGCTGTGGAGTCTCTCGTCACTGGAGATATCACAGAACCATCTGGACACAATCCTGTGCTTGTCCTCTGGGATGGCTCTGCTGGAGCAGAGATGTTGGACCAGATGAGTCCACTGTGGTCCCTTCCGACCTGAACCACTCTGCGATTCCGTAGTTTGGCCTATTATATATTACAGGACAATAAATAATCCCATTGTCTTGGTCTGTACAACTTCTGGTAGTGTAAATCTTCTTGCTCTTCAGCTGACCAGACAGAGGCCACAGGAGACTGAAATACCATCAGTGCCTGAGAAGCTCCTTGATGGCCAAGAAGAGCTCTGTAAAAATATACCTAAAAGGTCCCACCACACACTAACCCCTCAGCAGTGGGAGCAGAAGACCCTGTGGTTCCTTGGTTCAAACCAAGGTCCCTGCCAAACATACATGAGAAGTAGTTGTTCCTTAAACCTAAGGCTGCTGCTAATAAAATTTAATACTTGTGAACAAGGCTTATCAGGCAAGCAGTTTTGCTGGTTTTTGTCAAAGCTCTGGTAGTTTGGTAATTTTGTCCAATAACCCCTCTTGATCTGAGGATTCAGTGGACTCTGAAACTCACTGAGGTGACTGTGATGGGCTGTGGTGTCTGGATTACACCTTGGAACGGGATATCTACCAGCCTTGCTTTCAGTTTTAAGGAGTTTGGATTTAAACGCAGACTCAGTGGCTCTTGTTCCTTGTATCATTTGCAAAGAGAATGTCTTGAGAATGTGAGATCCTCCCTTAAATGTGGGAGATCAGTTATGTTTTGAAGAAAATTTTCAGCAGAGAACTTTTAAGGTGCCTGGAATTTTCAGCCATGTATCCTTGGACTTCTGACTAACAAATGCAGGCAGTGTGTGTTGCTTTAGCTCAGAGGTGGATTGGCATGTGGTCAGAACAGTCTGTGCACTGTCCATCCAGAGAAATACTTTATATTTTGCGATTAGGGTGGAATTTAATGCATTTGGGGGCATTACTGTGGCAGCTTTAAAGGGATTAAGTATATTGAGGTTCCTATTAAAGTATAACATTGTGATTCAAGATCTGTGAAAGAAAATCATGCATGGATGTTTGATCTTGGGGTGCAGCCACACATGCTGTGAGGCATAAAATAAGGGGATAGACTCAGTAGGGAAGTGACAGAACAAAGTACCGTCTTGCAGGAGAAATGGGATTTGGGAGCAGCCTCGGATCTTTTGATCCATACTCTGATGCGAATGATGAGTGGTACGGAGGTGACAGATTTGTCTTGGGGGAGGAAGGAGAGCGGTGGGTAGTGTGTCACATTGCCCTCAGAGATAGCTTGCTGTCTGATTCCCCAAAGATTTGATAGTGGTAGGTAAGGACTAAGCTGCTTCTTGTCCTATCTTAAAAATCTTTTATAGTTCCAGGACAGTCAGTTTCAAGAGAGTTGGGTAAAGAGGGCAGTAGCTGTAAGGCTCAGCCTTGTGCGTTAAGCGCGTGTAAAGAACAAATGCGTGTTTGGGGGAGTGGGAATTTTCTCTGAGCGTGGAGCGTCCCAGTCCTGAGCTCCCAGAATAACAAGCAGTCTCTGTGTTGCGTAAGATGCTGCGGTTGAGCCTGTATCAGTGTTTCTGTAATAAACTACTCTTTTTGAAACAATAAATAATAATTTTGCCTGTGAACTTTCCAAGTCTCTCTGTGTTCATGTAGTGTACGTGTGTATACACTGCAGACACTCATTCCCCTGTAAAGAGAGAACATCACAGTCTAGCAAACAGAATATCTGTCATTCCAGCTGAGCAAAGGTCTGAGGCAATAACCCAAAATATCCTGGAAGAAATTCTAAAAAGCATTGAAGAAATCAATCGTCTGATCCTAGAGGAAGGTCTTTGATGTAATCCTGGTAAGTTTATACTGGGAGCCTGCCTATTTATGGTCAGCCCTAGACTTTCTATATGAAAAGTGGATCAAATAATTTCATAAGCTCCTGCTGTAAAAAAAGATGGTTGATAATTTTCTAAAGTGTACACACTGTTTAAATGTAGGTTGTGGCTTTTAGCAGAAGCCCAGGTGTGGAGGAAAGGCTTTTCAAAACAAGTACCTACAGGAAAATAAATAATACTTTGATATTTTTTCCCATGGAAAAACTGTGCCTCATTTAGCCATCCCGAATATTTAATTTTATTTTGAGGATAAACTTCATGGGTTATCTCAGTTAAAGCCACTTTTATTTATGCAAAGCTTATGTGCAAGGTCTTGTTCCTGATGTGGATATGTATATAAAAGGAGTTTTTTCGAATACCATAAATAAATTACATTTAAATGTATATTTTTAACTAACTCAGTACAGTTAGATAAGACTGTTTTTATAATTTTTGAAAATTCTGCATTATTTCTGTTATGCTTTGATGCAAAAATCCTGCTGTAATAGAAGGGAAACTTCTCCATTGCTTTTAGTGGTTTTGTATTGGGTTCTCTGCCACATCAGTGGAAGATGGGGGAAGGTTCAAGAGACTAATACTCTTTTAATCTGGCAGCTACATTGCTGGTGAAATGGCAGTGTATTTTCCCCTGCAGATGCAGTTTATCTGATCATTTTATGACAGGTTCACAAAAGTTTTTCCCAGCTGTACTGCCACTTAAATTCCCATTTGTAATTAGCAATGTAATTTTCCAGATAGGTTTAAAAAGCATGTTTTGAAAGAGGCTATTCCCACAGCACTGCTTAATACCCATTAAAATGCCACATTTTTGTTGTACGAAGGTGTTTTTTTATCTAATTAGGTTGGTTTGTTAAAGTATTGCACCACAGTCTCTTTTTTTTTTTTTTTCTTCTACTCTAAGGCTGTTTTCAATCATTTATTTATGACTAATAGGAAGCACACAAAATCTTTAACTCTGGACTAATGCACAGCATACAGAAGTAAATGAGATCTCTTCCTGTGTAAGCTATTGTACAGGGCTTTACTTTGAAAGACAGTTCCTCTTGGACTACAGCACGGTGATGTGTAACAGAAAAGAAAGAAAAAAACCCCAGCGTTTGGAAAGGAAGTATTGTATTTATTGATGCTACATAGACTTCATGGAATATGGTCATCAACCTTACCATGGTACTCTTTTCCAGATGTGTTGTTTGATATCTTTTTTTTTAAATGCCAGTTAGGAAAAAAAAAATCCATTGTGAGAACTGTGTGATGAAATTCAAAAATAAGGCACGTTGAAGTTGCTCTGTGTCCTTGGACATTTGCTGCTATCCAGGAGGGACTAGCTAGACTGCAGCATGCAGGTGTTGCTTGTGCTTGTTCATTAAACATGCATGTGCTGTTTAAATACAGAACAAACCTCTGCTAAAACAATCTATCCCTGATCTATGGCCACCTCTGATTTTCCCCATTTTAGAAAGGCAGAAACCAAAGGCACTGCAGTGGGAAGTCATCCTCTTAGATTTGTCAGTAATTGAATAACAGACAACGGGTAATGTCCTGTGGGAGAAGCAAAAAGACTGTGAGGTCCCTTATTAGCTCTGCAGCAGTAATCTGACCCTCCTCGTGTGTTTCTGATGGCAACACTGGCAGTCCTGCCTCCTCAAAAATGAGGAGAATTTCACCACCACTGGGGAAAGGAGAAGAGCTTGTCAAACACAGAAGAGCAGAATGGTTAGATGAGGAAAATGCTAATGATATGCCTTTAGGGGTGTGTTTTAGGAAAGGGTCCTGGCCTAGTGAACAGTCTGAGTGTCTCCTAATATCAGCAGGAACCCTATCCAAAGGCAGGGTGAGGCTTGTTCCTTCCACACTCTCAACTGACCCGGGCTCTAGTCAGGATCATCTGTTATTGCACATCAATTCCAGTATCCAGTACTATGAGGATTGGGTAGCCACTGCTGCCTTCAGTTAGAGACTCTTCTGAGAGGCACTCCAGTCTGAGAGACCTGCCAGATCAGGGGGTGGATGTGCTTTAAATTGGGCTGGCACAGCTCACTGCTGCTAGCGGGCTGGGTGCTAATAGCTGACGGCAGGGCTGGGTGGAGGCAGCTAACTCCACTGAAAAAGTCTTCTGATGTTCAGTTTATCTGTGTGTAAATGGGAGAGGAAAAGAACCCATGTGTTACCCGGACTTAGTCACCCACAGCCAAGAATCCTCCTTGGTGAGGAGCAGTATTCTGTGTCATCCCTGGCTGCATTCCAAACTCTGTTGTAAGCCTTGTGCAGCCCTGGTTTGCAGTGGCCCTTCTTGCAGGGTGATGCCTTCCCTCTGTGTCAGCACTGCTGTGGCCAGGTAGAGCGGCTTTTCTTCTGCTAACCAAGGTGTGCTTATGGCTGGCTTTACCCAAACTTCACACGTCTGCTGGAACTGCCTGCCCGTGCTCTGCAGAGAGGGAAACGGTACATGCTTTGCCACGCAGTTTTGTGACTGTGCTGTTGATAGGACAGATTTTGGAGTGAGTGATCTTTGTGGAATATAAAGGGTTACGTTGTTGAAGTTACACAGGCGCCAATCCACTGGCACACCGCAGGTGATCTCGGAGTGAATGTTGTTTAAAGCGCCTGTCCCACGGTTTCACAAATGTGCTCTGACCAGAGGATGTTTTTCTAACTTCAAAGGGCTTCTCTGGCTGGCTCGGTGCCTCACAGACTGAGTCCACAATTCCTCTCTGCTCATGATGTGTTCTAACCATGTGTGATTTTTTTTTTTTGGTATGTGATGTTTTCTTAAAGAGGCATTGACCTGTGTTCAAGTGAAACTGGCTCTTAAGCTTGTAAACACAAACTTGTCGTGTGGGCAGTTTTCATCTTAACTTGATGTGTGTATTTTTTTTTAAGAGCAAGAATAGATATCAAAAGGAGGGATAATTTATAGGAAAAGACGGAAAAAAAAAAAAAGAAATAAACTTGTAGCAGCCTTTTGAGTTGCACCATCCAGAGTCTTTTCAGAGAAGATCAAGGAAAAGTGTGTCCTTTGCTGGCTGTAAGAAGAAGAGAGTGTTCCCACCTCGGCACTGTGAGTGTTACAGTGGTTACTTTGTCTGAAAAGTGCCTCAGAACAAGGAGAGTGCAAAGGGGGAAAGCAAGGCAGAGAGGAGTAGAAAGCGGAAAGAACTTAGGACACTTGTGAGTGACCTGATTTTTTTCTTCTTTTCCCTCACTCTTTAACACTGTTATATTAAATTAAAGTTTCAGGAACATGTTTGTATGATTTTAAATATTTAAGGTTTCTTTTTTTCTTCTGTAGTAGTTTGTAGTGTCGTTTTAGAGGGGGACTACGTTTGCTTTTTAACAATGAGAGTTAGAAATGGCTGAGATTTTGTAGGCCAAATTCTTTCAGTGTTGAAGTTCAGTACCTCTCTGTTAATTCTGCTGAGAGCAGGGTTAGGCCCTGAAATATCTCCTGAGGTAGACTCTGCTACAGCAGCTGTGCTTGTGGACGTGGGAAGGTCTAGTTAGTGTTCACTAAGTTGCACTGGTGGACACTGCTTTTTGCATTTAGTCAGGCTAGAAGAAGTAAGCTACTTTTAAAGTAATAATTCTTAGTTTGCCGTTATTGCTATTATGGATGGTTTTGAGTTTATTAACAAAAAAAAAAAAGAAAAAAAAACACAGCAGCAAAACAAACCCTTTCTTCAAAGAAACCAATACCTTACAAGCCAGACCATAATACTTTCTGTTTGGCAAGGGATTAAGAAGTATCGTCTGCTGTGGGAGTAAAACATCACAGTGTGAATGGCGTGCTGTGAACAATATATCTCAGCTGTGCAATGAAGTTTTGCTCCTCATGAGTAACAGTACTGCAAACTAGCACTTAATAATTAATCCAGCTTTCAGATGCAGCTTGATCCCAAGGTCCTCATCCAGATGAGATCCTGGAGAAGTTAATGATGTCTGGGACCTAAGCCCTAGCAGCAAATAACCTGTGCTACCCTGCCATCCCATGGTTATCAACAGGAACCATCCCACCACATTTATTTTGGCTGGTTTTAAAGCAGGTGGCCAGAATGAGTTCCTAGTTTCAAAGTCACAGCTGCTGCTTTGAAATTGTGTAAGAAGGGCTTTGGTTTCTTAACACAAAATAACTGAGCTGCTGTTTAGTATTAGAGCATCATTATTCTGGGAAATGCACTCTTCGTTTTAAAAATATCTTCTCTATGGAAGTTGAAAGTTTATACCTCATGATTCTAAGGTCAAAGAGCTGAAATGGTTCCTTGTTTGAGTGATGATTGTAAATACTTAAGAATTTCTCAGTGACTTGAAATGAATGGAATCTGGAGGTAGTATTAAAATTGATAGCAGTATTAGAAACACAGAATTACTGCAGGGATCTCTTGTTTGTTGGCATTAAGTAAATTAGGCGAGGATTATTTTGGACAACTATAATATTTTTCTCCTTTAACTGGATGGCTTTGTGGGAGTTACCCCCAAAATATTATATGTTTATCTTTAAATCAATTAAAAGACTAAATGGACTTTATTGCACCACAGTAATAATGCTATGATTAAGTAGAAGGAAATGTTCCATTACAAATCCCCATTTTGTCTCCTTGTAAAATTTTATTTTAAAATGAGCCATCTTGGGTGACTTTTTCAGTAGCGTCAGCAACAGTGTCAGCAGAATAGTGAATTTGTGTCGCTGGAAGTATAAAGAGAATTCATGAAGGAGTTTGTGTTAAGCATAGTTTTCTTTTTTATAAAAGAGGATTCTATTCACTGTGGTTTTTTTTCTTCTTTTGTATTCCTTGCCACCTTATGATATTATAATGTTTTTTGCCTACTTTCAAAATTTCATAGATATATATTTATAAAAAATATATGTCATGTAAGCCTTTTTCTAGTGTGAGAGAAAGTACATTTTATGCAAGGTACACAGCATGGGGTTTTCTGGGCCTTCAATCTCATTTGATCCTGTCTCACAAGAAATGCATCAAACAGGAATGAGCAAAATGCAGTCCGCTCATACTGGGTGAAAATGTTCTCTCAAGAAAGAAGACAAGGGAGGCCTGGTTAGAGGAAAGGCTTGACCTCTCCTCTGAAAGGTGGCCTGAAAAAAGCAAGTAGGCAGAGAAGGGAGTGCTTCTTCAACTTATGTAGACAGGCTTGGTAAGGGCAAAATTGGGATTCATTTGGTATTGGAGACACAGTCAAAGAAATTAATCCCATTTGCATGCAGTTGATACAACAAAATCATTGACGCGGTTGCTAAGAGGAAGAGGTGAGAATGGGCAAACCAGAAGTCCAGCCAGTACAGATGGGATATCTGAGCTGTGCCCTCAATCCTTTTTGCTTCAATCATAAAATAATTTTTATTTGTATTTTCATCTTCTGACTGAAATTTCTAGTAGCTCTGTCAGTTGGGAGCTGCATGTTCTAGTGCAGCACTTCTTAGATTTATCCATTTGCACGTGGTGCTGGACCCTATTTGATATTCAGGTGTGTATGGCAGAAAGATCCCTGCAAGGTTAAAGCTGTCTGTGGTTGAGACACAGGCTCTGATAACAGCATGTGCCTCTCCTAACTGGGCTGGCCGGTGCTGCCCCTTGGGTCTGTACTTCGTGGTTGGGATTTTCATGGGTAGATGCCAGCCCTGTTGTACTTAAGGAGATAAGGTAATAGGTTAAACACAGCTTCCTTAAGCTCTCTGGATCACAAGGTGGGTAGGCTTTGAAGTCATCTGAGATTAGAAGGCTGGTCTGACGGCTGGGATGTGGAGCTGGGAGGAGTCTGTGATGTGGGTGGCCAGGGATGGAGAGCCAGTGCTGTGGTGCTACCTGGTCTCTGAAACGCTGTTTATGGCTGAAGAGTGAGGTCCAGGAGCCATGCATTCTAGTCCAGATCCTAGCTTCAGCTCTATAGCTTTTCTAAAGTTTCTCAGATCTTCACAGAGACCCAAAATAGCTAAACACTTGCCATTCTTTTAGTCTCATTTGTCTTCTCTTATAACCTACTGGTTTTATGCACTTTTTCCCACTTCCCTACCAGAAGTGGAAATTCATGAAGAATTTCAATGCCAGTTGTACTCTTAATTCATTGCAGTGTTTTTATGAACAAGCCAGGTATTTATCACCTACTTTTCTGAGCAAAGTAAGAATGAAAAAGAATGTTTGAATTCTCCTTGAAGTTTATATAATCTCCCCTTGCAAAATAACCCAACCTCAAACATTGCTTCTTTTGATCTACAGTAATCTTCCTAAAATGTTTCAGAAAGGGGCCTTTCTGAACTGTCCAGCTCTTTTTACAATCCAGTGACTCAAGAAATGTAATTCTAAAAAGTTTGTATTAATCAAAGCCGTTCTGACATACAGAGAGAAAAGGCATTTTACTTCTCACTCATCTGAACAAGACTTTGGACGAGGTTGTAGAAGGTGGTGAGAGGGAGGTGTCTATCATGTAGGAGCTGAACCTCCACTCTGGTGGAGGCCTGTCCGAGGATATCTGCATTCAGGTGATGTGCGCTTCCTGCTTCTTGCTGCACCTTGCTCTTGGTGATGCACATAAAGTCAGGGCAAGGTTAATAGGAATGAAGGAAAGAGCGTTTGGCTGGCATGTGTATAAATCATAATGGGTGAACAATTGAGGGGGTACAGCATGAGGAGAGTGCCAGACTTTCACTGCTATTACTAGACAAAATGGACTATACAGACATAACTGAAGGGGGAAGGAAAAAGTTTGTTCAAATTTCGACTGGAGACAAGCTCTGATGCACCAGTTAGACTGGAGGCTTTGTGAGGAGATGAGTTTTTCTCTGGTGTTTGCTTGAATAAGGAAATTACCCTCTCTTGAAGGTTATTCTCTGGAGCAGCAGAGTTTGTACATGAGTGAAATGCACGTCAAAATGTTTACAAAGAACTGAAGTGGGGTGGTGAGTCAAAGCAGTAAGGCTTTTCTTTGCACCGGCTTTGTAATGGAGAGCCTTATAATGAGTGTGAACTATGCCTCCGATTCCGGTGGGCCTTTGTGCTATCTGGAGCACAAAGTGGAGCAGATTTACAGGTTAATTAACACCTCTTCCTTTGGTGCTGGCTGTGATGCATCACCCACGGTCGTGTTTAGAAATGGTGACCGGTGGTTAGTGATGGGTACTCCCAAGCTCTTTAGTTGGTGCTGCTAAATTCTCTGCTGGGAATGTCATTTGTTCTCTTAAACAATAGAGAGCACAGTTAAATATCTGGTGCTGACGAGGCACTTATTGTCCTGTAAGCCTGGCAGCAGTGAGCACACCCCCAGAGCTGCGTGCTGCAGCCAGGCACATCCCAGTCTGTAGCTTCCCTGCTCCCCACTCCTTGTAAATATGTAGAGAATTCAGAAATATTCCGCCTGTCTAAAGAGGATTTTATGGCATCTCAAACCCTATTATTATGTATTTAAGGATGATTTTTCTGAATATTGAATTGTAAGGATGGTTTTAATCTAGCAGCTCTGTGGTTTTGGAGAATTTGGTCAGTCTGGCTGGAATCGGGGTACTTTAGTCTGTGTGTTGGGTACAGGCGCTTGTTGTTATTTTCAGGTTTTTTTCCCCTCTCCCTTTGGACACTGAAAGTTTTCTTTGCCACCTGTTGCCCACAGATCACACTTTCACAGTAGTTGCCCTGTGCTGCTTTCGTTCCCTCTCAGTTCCTCAGGCCCCAACGCTGTATGTGTTAGATGCTTCCATTTTAACAGCCATTGCCTTTCCCTTCGCTTGATTTAGATGCTACATTGTTCAGAAAGTAAATCTTGGGGAAGAAGCAAAGCCTCGTGGTGGTCCAACTAGCAGGAGTGTGCATTTGGTGTGGAACACCAAGAATCCTTTGCAATCATGTGTTGTCCAGCACACCAAACTAACATTTGAGGCAAGTACTCACCATATCTACTGACTAACCATCCCTTACTCTGCCATAGCCACTGTATGGATGGCTAACAAAAAACATGTGTAGCGTATACCTATTTCTGGAGCTTAAAGAATTTCTCCTCAAATCTCCTACTTCCTAGTCTGCCTGGTTGTGAGTGGAAAGATGGTGGAGCATAGCCCAGCTCATGAGCAGAATCTTTTTGGGAAGAGGACAGTGCAGAGGCAGTGCTTGCTGCCTTCCTTGAGGCAGAGTGGAAATTGGAAAGGAAGCTGTGATTCAGTGAATCATAGTCATGTCTCAGACAGCTCCGGGGCAGTGCAGCTCTCAGCTACTGCCTTGCTCACTGGATTATAGGGTCATAATACAGCCCACTATGCTGAAGCAGAAAAGCAGTAAATTCGTCCTCAGGAGCTGCTTTACGTTGTCTAGAAATGAAGAATTCCTCTGTAAGAATGTAATACTTTTTATCCAACTTCCCAGTTCCCATGCTTCAGCAGTATATTTATCTTCACCGTTTTCATGCTGTGAATAGAGGACGGCCAAGAAATTTGTACAAAGGACTTTGTTTGCAGCCAATGATATGTGCACTGTAGCATCCTATAAAGTTAACAGGGATTAAGGTGAATGACCATGTGAGCAAGGGAGGTATCCCATCAGGAAATACGTCTGTTTCTGTGTAGCAACTAAAGCAATACTATCTACAGACTTTGAATCAAAGGCTTGGACAGCTAAACAAAGCTAATCCCCAAAGATGCACTATTAAACTCATTTCCTGTGTATGGAACAAATATTGTAGCAGTTTTGGAAAGCATTTTCCAACCATTGTTAAGAGAGGACTTGGGGTGTGAGCTATAAAATTCAGATCTGGGTTCAGACTTTCCCCATATTTGTGGTTTTGGTTTGAGCCTGTGTCTAGTTAGCAGGGATATAAATGTTAAAATTCACCCATGTGGCTTAAGAGATGTTCTCTGCTAGTAGTGCAAGTCTCTTTTTTTCAGCATGTCTTTGTTTTAGAAAATATTTCTTTCTGCTGGAGTCAAATCCTTTCTTTTACTGAGCAAATTCTGAATTCACGCAAAGAAGGACAACTTGGCTAGGTCTAATAGAGCTGAAAATGTAATGTTAATTGTCTGTTAAAAATAATACGTCTCTCATAAATTCATTTGAAATGAAAACTTGTTCTTACAGAGAAGAAAGTCAATGTCCTATCATGCTATCTTTTTAGGAAAGCTTTTCTTTCTTTGTTTCAGTTTGATAGCTTGATACATTTCATTACTCAAGTAGTTGAAGTTAATTGTTAGATGGGAAAGGATTAAAATAAACAATGGATATCTTTGATTTTGGAGAACTTAAAGCAGGGCAGAGGAGCACTAAGAATTAGGTCCTGCAGTAAGCAGAGCCTTTAGAGAAACTCTCTCTTTGGATAAAAGCTGTCTGCTCTGATCTGCTAAGCTGGGTCTGGCTCAGCAGTGTGTGTGTAGAGTGGGAGGCTGGGGCTCTAAATTTGAATTCTCGTCAGAAGACATGATTTATGAATGGCAGTGAGAATCACTTCCCCCAAAGTGAATAGAACAAATCAGCTGGGCACGGACCATGCTTTCCCCTGGGCTGTCAGCCATTGTATCTGGAGCCTGATGTGTGGCTCTTATGTAATGTCAGCCTGGCATCGCCCTGAGCAGAGGCCGATAATGTGTGAACACGTGTGATGGTGCTGGGATGGTGAGGAGAGTTCCTCGGACACTGCAGGGTGTCTGCTTTTAGAGGGCTTTTAGTGCTGACTTCCGTAGAGTCAGGCTCTGGCTGTTGTAATCGTGTAGCAGAGAGCATTACAGAACCAGCGATCTCAAATGCTTGGCACTTTGTTGTAAATTTAATCTATTTACATATTTCCTGTACCGCTGTACAAACAAACCAGTGGGCAGAGTCCTGAAACCATTTTCTCAGGCAAAGTTCCAGTTGATACCAAAGAGGTCAGAATTGAAACTAATCGCTTGTTTAGCAGCATTTGAATGTGTCCTTTAGAGAAATCCTTTTCTTTTTGCAGGCTTTTTGCACCCCTCGTTAGGGAATTATTGAAAATCAGTGGAAAATTTCAACGAGTGCAGGCTTCAGTCCTGGCTGAGTTGTTACTTGCTGTTCCTTTTGGAGTATTGCAGGGGACATCACTTCTTCAGAAACCAGCGTGGATCTAAAGTATTATTACTGTGCCCTCGCTCTCGTTCCCTGTTGAATTTGCAAATGCTCATCTTGGCCCTGTCAGATCTGTGGGTACAAGTGTGTGTGTGGAACTTGCATGTATTTCAGCGTAGATGCTGAGGCCAGTCCAGGTCTGGTAGTGTGCACAGGCAGTGTGCAATATGTGGTTGTCTGCCACCATTATAATATCCTTTTGTTCCCAGAAAAAAACCAAAACCACAAAGATAACAGGCAAGCTTGAAGAAATTCACAGAAGAGCTAAGGGTGGTTGAACTAAGGAGACTTAAAGGGCAAATTATTTACTGCTTGTTTGTGTAGGGAAGCTGATAAGACCCTTTGTTATAGACATAGAATGAAAGAATAAAAAGTACTTTTATTTATCAGTAATTTATGTGCTTACTTGTGCAGACTTCTGTTGTGATACAGAGTGTTTGCACAGCAGCTCTGCTGGAATACCTATTGCAATCTGTTGCCATATGGAAACATGCTGGTAAACACTGAAGTAAAGGCTGAATGAGAATTTAGTCTTTATTGCTTGACGCCTAAAAGAAGGTTACTTAGAACTGTGAAGGAGAATGATGAGGAATAACAGTCAGACTTGGGAAGAACTGGGTGTAAAGACAAGTCAGTAGAGGTCTGTTTGAATGTGAAATAATTATTGGAAAGTGGTGCAGGTTTTAGTTCCACTCAGAATTGTTAAAGCTGCTCAGTTTACATCTCTTAACTTTCTCAAGTATGTAATGGAAAAGAGTCTTCAAAGTTGAGTTCATTGAACTCTGTCCGTTTCTCTTTCTTCTGCTGAAAATACAGAATAATTGTGTGCATCTATGGTAGCAAAATCGAGATTTATGGGATTTTTCTCCCTTTCAATGAATATCTTGTACATGATACCATTCAACGTAGAAGTGTTGTTACTTTAGGCATGGCTTTGGCAGTTTATGCTGACAGCAGCTAGTTATAACTCAGAGCTCTGTCCTTTATAAAGATTAATGGTCCTTGAAATAATAAATGTATTGGAAAGGCCAACCCTGGAAGTTGTTTTCAATTCATAAATAGAATTGTTTGTGTAAGAGCAGACATCTTCGCCTGCTATTTCCTATAATAGAACAGTAAGGTTTCAGTATCTCAAAGGTGCTATGGGAGAGAAAAGATCCCTTCATGAGGAATATATGTGTTGGGAAGGGCAGGAAGAGGGTGATGACAAGCCATTTTGCAATATCACGTTTGCTTATGGCTTAAGGGGAGTGCTGCAAAGAGCCTGAAGCTTTTAACACATCTGAGAATTGTTGACTTTTATTCTGGTTGCCATCATTCAGTAGGCAGAAAACAGCTCAGCAGGCACAGGGACCAAGAGCTCGGCTTTTGTGGGTGGGCATTGTTTTGGGGGAGAACCAGTAACTTAAAAATAAGTTTATTACAATATAGTCCTAACAGTAAATTAATCATGACATTAAGAGGGAGCCTATGCATAGACATTACTTCACAGAGTTGTCATAAATTTTTCTCTTGCCATATTTGAATTTCCAAGGCTTTTGAATCTCAGACAAGGTGCTATAGATGTAGTTATTAAATTCTGCAGCAATATTTTTATTGGGTAAGACATTGCTTGATGATGTAGCTGTGAAAGGCAAATTCAGAGACTAGCAAAAGGTCCTTTATCCATGCATTCAGGAGGAAAATTACAATTTTGTAACACTCATTATTGAAGTACTTGTTTTAAATTTGCCTTCTTTTTCCTGANATATATATATATATAGTCACAGCCTTGACAATGTGGGGTTTATTTTCTTTGTTACTGGGTCATCAAAAACATTGTCACCAATAACACATAAGTGAAAACACAGCTGGAAAAAGTGATTTTTATTCTTGTGGCTCAGAAGACACTTCCTACCGTAGAGTAACCCAGGGAGATGCTGCCCCTTTTCAGCTTTTTTGAATGCTCTTGAGCGAAGACACTGGGTAGGATATAAAGGAAAAAAGTGTTTAAAAGTTTACACAGTGTGTTTCTTTTAGTGCAAAAGTGAATGTAGGTGGAGGCTGAGTTAGACTAAATATTGCTGAGAAAACAGTATGTAGTTCCCTGCTTTTCAAAGGCTTTTCCTTTGTGTGCCTTGAAAGGGAAAGCCATGTTCTCTGCACCTTTCTGTACCAAAACACATGTTGCTGATTATTTGGATTCTCCTAGAGGCTGTTCTTTTGGATGGTGGTTTGCCATTCCCTTTATGCATATAGGGACAGCCAGTGTCAGGGGAAGCTTGAAATAGGTTGTGTACACTGAGGATGTTTCGGCAGCCAGGCACAGAATGGAATGGTGGTGCTGGGAGAGTTAAACCCCCCCTCATCCCTTCTTGTCCATGTAGCAAACTGTGCCTGGTTGGGGTGGCGATCTCAGGATCAAGTGCCTTGGAGGCTGACATGGGAATTTGGGTGCAGTTTTGGGGCAGATGATCTCTGGGTAAGTGAGGTGGTGGACACACCGATAACTGTCCGCTCCATGGAGTTCTGTCTGCATTCCCCTATACCCTGCAGTAAATACAAGGTAATTTGAGGCAGCTTATGCCTTTATTTACCCCAGTGGAAGTGTTGACACGAGCTATTACTGTGGAATGCCTGCCATGTAGCCATACTCTCAGATGTCCTAATGTTGAGAAACTAGCCTGAAGCACTTCGCTGAGGTTCATCCAGTAAAATTTCATAGTTTAGTCATTTGCTCCATAAACCATGATAGCAGAGCTGTATCAGATGGCAAGGTCCTACAGCTTCTAGCTTCAAACAAAATTTAAGACTTGTTTTAATTTGATGCAATAATAATTTATATAGTGTAAACACACTAGATGTATCTCCTGTTGCTGGAATTAATCAGGCAAAAGTCATGTATGTAAAATTCTCCTCTTCATCCTGCTTTTAAAAACACAAGCTCACTCCTGGTTCCTATTTAACAGCACTGGTTAAATGAAGTCCTTTGCCGCAAAACAGGTGTAAGCCACTGTCCTGCCCTGCCAGCACATCTTGGTCATGGCTTGGAGAGCCAGGGCTTGGCCTGTGTGCTCAAACTGCCAGTTGTGTGTCGCAGGCACTTACTTAACAGAAACTGGAAGTGAAATCCCTATTTCATTCAACTTTGGCCACCTGTTGTATAACAGCTTTCAGCCACCGTTAGACTGAGTTGAATTTGAAACAGCAGCCTGTTCAGTTATTGAAGGACACCATTTTTCTTTCGGATCTGCTGAGCCAGCTCATCCTCCAGAAGCATTTGAAAAAATGTGAGGAACGGGTAAGAACATGAAATTTTCCTCCAGCTTCAAATGTGTTTGCCTGCGACTCATTCCCACACGAGCTGTTTAAGTCTTCAGTTCGCTGTTCAGTCTACAGTTCTCAGGAGCCATTTGGCTTCAACTTCTATGCAAAGCTTTTGGAAACCTGAGATGATTTGGAAGGGGACAAAACCCTTGTCCTGCAAGACCCTTCCTGAAGCAGGCAAAAGGTTTCCTTTCTCTTGAGGAGCAAGCGAGTGCTCAGAGCCCTTAGGAGCCAGCTTTGTTCCTCGCTCCCTGCTCTTGACGCGCACGACTCAGGACACTTCTGCCAAGAGTTTTACTCGCACTTATGTTAGTAGAAATATCCCTGATAAGAAGGAGTTGTTGTTGAAGTCTTGTGGCTTCAACTGTGAAGGATTTTCATTTTTTTTTTGCATGGAGGCTGCTGATCCGTTTGTTGTTACATAAAAATGTGAGTGAAGGTTTATCTTTTCCTTTGAGATGTATGGCACTAGCTTCCAAGTTTACAAAATGAGTCTGTGGTTTAGACCTCTCCGATAAACATTTTTTTGTTGTTGTTGCAAAGTTGGATCAGATTTTTGTTGTCATAATGGTTGGTGCACTTGGCAGCTTGCTTTTTAAATAATTAGGAGATAAAATTGGACTGTGCTGGAAATCCAGCATGTCTGGTATTTTCTTGCTTTACTTAGTGATGTTTTTA
Source organism: Dasyornis broadbenti (assembly GCA_013397935.1). NCBI lineage: Eukaryota > Metazoa > Chordata > Aves > Passeriformes > Dasyornithidae > Dasyornis > Dasyornis broadbenti. Next base: position 2,189,446 of record VZRN01004661.1, on the reverse strand, counting down.
ATCCCCCTTTTAACTTTGAAGACTAATGTAAGGCAGTTAAGAACTGAGGGTTGATAATTTTTTTGTCATTTTTGAAACCTAGATCCAAGCCAGCTTCTCTTGCAATATTTCAGCCTCAACCTCCCAGGACACTCTGCGATAAATCAGTGTCTTTATCAAAAGAAGTAGGCCTTTTGTGGTGGTAGCAGTGTAACATTAAATATTCATTCTAATTTGCAGAGTTGAGACAATTATTCTGAGGTTCCAAATAAAGTTTACTTTGGAATTTGAAGCTTTAAAAATATGCATCTTGCTTAATTTCAATTATCAGTAGCCAGTGAAGTAGTTTAATTGTCAGATAAATCAGAATTGAGATGTTTTGAAAGGCAGACATTGAAGTGTTGAGGGTTTTGTTTGTTTGTTTTTTCTTTTAGCCCTCTTCTTTTTGTTGCCTATAATGCCATGGGAATGGTGAGGGAGGAAGAAAAAGATAAGGTTAAATTGGGAAATAATCTTACAACTTAAGGAATCATTGCTGTGTGGAAAGTATACATTGAAAATGTTCTATATAGAATTTTGAATCTGGTTACATTGAGGAAAAGGATGCTCAATTGCAATATTGGTCTGCACTTTTTAGGTGCTGTTGGTTCCAGTTCTGGCCTAGAAGTGGATTCCTTTTAGCAGCTGGAGATGTAATTTTCTGTGCCGTTATCATCATGTTCTTAAAAAAACCAAACAAAACCTGAAAAACTTGGTTAGGTTATATGGTCAGGTTATTATGGTCTAACTGGCCATAATTTTGCAAATATACTCTGCGTTCAACAGAGGATTAGCAAGAGAAAAGTCTTATGATGTGACTCAGGCTGTATCTGCTATATCCAGGCTTGGGAAAGGAAGTGCATTTTGGAATTAAGAAATGTAGACTGCAAGCATCAGAGTCTAACTCACATGCAGATTTTTTTTCTTTTTATTAATGATTGTCTTTATTTTATTGAGTTAACTTCTTTAGCCCAGAATAAATCATGTGAGGAAGGAGAACTAGAAACTTGTCATATAGCTGCAAATGTTTCCAAGAAAGCATTTTTTGTTAACAGTCTACCAAATATGCCACAGGAGTACAGTTGTGGCACCTGCTCTCACTTCACATTCCCGTAGGCATCCTCAAACACAAAGCACAGGAATTCAGGGACTTGGAATTCAACTTGTTTCTTTGTCCTGATGGTCCCTCAAGTACAGAATTGAACATGGCACCATGGAAGAACATAACATCGCTCTCGTCTGAGCTGAGCCTGTTCTCAGGATAAACTGACTACTCAATCTGCTTTCTTTCAAAAGGTCTAAATTCACTTTATTGTTTTTACAGTTGATTTTCTGTAAAGATTGGGCCTCTCAATTTTTTCCTCTGGGCAGCAAATGTGAGGCTATCCAGATGCATAGGCAACTGGCAAAGCAATATTATTGTTCTGCTGCTGGTGGCCTTAATTAATTATGTCTGGATTAACTAGCTGATCCATTTGTGGATGCAGTGTTTGGGGAAGAAAGTAACTGGGAGTGTTGTGAGCCAAGCGTTAGGGCACTTTCTCAAATAAGAGTGAAAAAACATACTCTAGCTGGTGTTCTCAGAGCAAGCGGGCTCCCCCTTCATGCTTCCTGTGCTTAGAAATAGACAATTTTTGATGGTGAAAATAGAAGCTTAAAAAAAAAACCCCACTGAAGTTTGAATGGTAAAACTACATACATGAAATCAAGCTGTTTCCTTGTGGAATGTGACTTATGGAAAGGATCACCCAAGTTTTAAACTTCCTCCTTCAAAATTTATGGAAGCCTTAGAAACTCTCATTTTTTTTTTTTTTTTTTTTTTTTTTTTTTTTTTTTTTTTTTTTTTTTTTTCCTTTTTTTTTTTTTTTTTNNNNCTCTTTTTTTTTTTTTTTTTTTTTTTTTTTTTTTTTGGTTTTTTTTTTTTTTTTTCCTCCTGTTTTTAATATGTCAGAATCTGTTTCAGGATTTAACTTTTTTTTTTTAAACACATATTACAAAGTACGTTTCACAACTTGATTTAATGTAGCTTCCATGTGTCTTGAATACAATAGTAACTTCTGAAACCAATATTTCTTTAGAGAGCAGTAAAGTTGTTTCTTCATGACACCAGTAAGTAGTTTTCTTGCCAAGAAGTATATAGTAAGATTTATTAGACTCTCCATTGCCCTCCCCCAAGTAACCCAGATTTTAGCTTCAAGTAAAGCAAACATGTTCAAAAAGTGCTCTTTAACTTTAGGCTAGGCGGATACAAAATAAAATCCTCCAGGGGTACATTACAACTAAAAGATTCACAAGCCCTCCAGGGGGTTTAAGTTTTTAAGTAGGCATTTCACAAGTATTTGTTGCATAAACCATTATATGCTCCAGGCTGTGGTTCTTGTAGAATTTTATTTTTTAAAAAATTTTTTTTTAATATAAGACATTTAGCAATAAACATATTTTTGTGAAAAATAATACCCCTTCTTTGCCTAGAAGTGATGTTCTGTTTTTCAAAGCATGTGTTTTCTTCATTTAATATTTAATACCAAATTTCTTGGACTGTCATTGTAGTCCACTCAGTACCTTGAGGTGCTGCTGAATGGAAATGGGGATCATCCACTCTGGTTTAGTTCTTTCACTCATTTCTCAAAATCGATTGCTTTTGGTCCTCAGCAACTCCATCTTTGGCAGTTGGAAAAACAAGATTTTGGAGGCTGCAAAAGTCAAATGACAGCCATTTATAGGCTGGCCTTGCATAATTGAATAGACCAGACCTGGGAAAGGGAATGTCAGAGAGAGGAGATGGGGAGCCTTTCAGCTCTAGGAGATCTGACCTCTCTTTCTGTATCTTTCACAGACTTCCTTGTAAGCTTGGACAAGTCTTGTTTCTGTATTTTGCTTCTTCGTCCTTCCCACAAAGATAATGATCTTTTATTTGTTTCTTTCCGTTTCGAGCTCCTGGGGCAGAGCCCCTCTACTCCAGTGCTGTAATGTGCAAACCTGTTTCGACAGTTTCGCTGGGACCTCCAAGTGCTACTGAAATGCAAATGACAAATAAGTATACGAAGAATGGAAATAAAGTAATGCAAGACAAAAAAGAGTCCTTTTAAGATTGTAACAGGAAGGAATATAAGAAGTTTAATCCAACCTTGAGTCTTCCAGAAGTGAATGGAGAGCTGTAATTCAAAGAGATTTTGGAATAGAAGCCCTTGAGTATTACAGGCTAGCAAGTGACAAGAAAATGTAGGAAAGCGAGTCTTGATTATCTGTTTCAACAACTTGTTAGTTGAACTGTTGCATTTAAATCAGAATGATGATCAGTTCGAAGTCAAAAGATAATAGAAACACTTTTAAGAAGGGAAATGATATGTCTGTCAGAACGGTGATATTCAAATCATCAGACGTGACGGATAAAGACAGAATACCAAAAGCTTCAGAAAAACAGAAGGGGAATATAAATTCCAGCAAATTTCTTTCTTTCTAGATCACAGGCCCTTATACAAGAAAAAGGAGAGCCCTGATACATGTAACAATGTCTTCTTGAAAGAGGGGCTGAAGCCAAAATACTGCGTGCATTGGAGCTGAGAGTTGTGTAATAGAAAGGCTTAGCTCCTTGATAGTCTGGCAGAGTGGTGGGCAGACACTGTCATCTTGTATCCAGAGATATTTTGAGATCCAAATGGAGGAGAATAATTGCTAAACATTACTGAAGTGAAATAGTACTTGTCTTGAGACTTCAGTGTTGGCAAGGCGCATGATAACACAAGCTCTGAAGTGGTCACTCCCTACACCTCCATTTCCCAGAAAAGCCTAATTCTGCCTGTTTTTTACAGGGCATCCTTTTTTTCAACAGGAGCTCATCAAGCTCTGGCAAGAAGACAGATATGTTGGTTTCTACCAACTACTGCTCTCAAAAATGTAATCCAAGAACAAGCCTTGCTGCATAAAGTTCAGTGGTCTATTGTCTGATTGCCCAAGGACTCTGTTTATGCTTTACATCACACGGAAGTTTGAAAACTCTTCATGAGAGAGCAGATTTGCTCAATTATTGATTCATTCTGTGTGCTGTGTGATTTGTAAGTCGTATTTGCATAAAAGCACTTGGCTGTCACAATCACAGGGACATCAGTAGTTAAACTACCTGGCACAACAACCTGCTGGATTCGTGCACAGCATGAATAGCAACTGGCTTTGGTATGAAATTGTTCCTGGTGAGGGCATGTGCTGGTTAGGGAGGAAAGAGGTGGCTGTAGAAAGTTACTATTAACTGGAATTTTGTTTTTAATTTTTTTTTTTTATGGTAAGCAGAAGCGTGCTACTTGTGATAAATCTCCTTTTTTTCCACATGCCGACTTACATACTCTATTTTACCTTTCCTGCGCTGGAGGAACTAATTATATTCACAGGCCTGTCCTCAATTATTTATTTTCAAATGTGTTTCTCTGTAATTTCTGTAAGTATTTTGATGTCTATTGCAGATCTTCTTTGAGGTTTTAGTGTTCTGTCTGTGTCATTTCCATTTGTATTCTTGCATTTGGACCTGACAAATTATATCCATTTCTGTTGTGGTTTTAGCTGATGCTGGTTTTCCATTTTATGGGCCAAATAAAGTTCTTGGATGCATATGTGCAGTTCCCATTGACTTCAATCATCTATATATTTTATTTATAGTTTTTTTTTTTTTCCTCCTAGATGCTCAAGATTTCAGCATGAGAGTAGTATCCAAATGTTGCCACCTCTTGGTCTTCTGTGGCCTAAATAAAAGGAAAATGAGCCAATTTTTTTTTGTGTTTGCACAAACACTTTGAGAGTGAATGTGTGAAAAGGAGAGATTTGTTTCAATGTTCCTGTGGCTTTTATGTCTCATCCTTGTTCATACAAATTGTGCAATTTTTGCAAGCTCTAGCTGCATTAATTACAAAGCAAACATGGTTATTAGGAAGCAGTGCTGTTAGTCAAATCATGTGCAGGAATGAGATAGTTGGCAATAAGAACTGGTATTATTTGAACCCTGGCTCACTGAAAATAACTGAAGTCTAAATTGCACTAATAAAATTGCTAGAGAGCCTTCAAGGGCATCACTGTTATAGAGCAGCTCATTCACTGTTCACCTGGGATGGGAAGGAATACTTGAATTTGACAGGACACACGGATTCTGTGATTCAACCTGCCTTGCTTCATAAGTAGAAATAAAGCCTAGTGACTGTTCTGCATGTTCAGATAAGCATTTTTAGTGTCTTAATGATCCTCTAAGAGTTTGTTGGTTTGGTTTTTGTTTGCTTATTTTGTTTTGGTTTTTTTACCATATGCTTTCTAGAAATAAAAGACACTGATAAATTCACTATGCATTTAACTTGTCCATGACAGTCTACAGAGCAAACGGTTCTACAAGCTGGAGATTCAGGGCACAGGATCAGATCTTCTCCATCTGTGGGAAATTCATTGGAAACTTAATATGGAGAGAGGAAAAATATCTTAGGTATCTTTCTGGTGAACTTCATTTCTGTGATTTGTTTTCTGAAGCAGAAGGAAGCCAGGATACATTTGCAGCCAGAGAGGTGCTCGGATGCTGCCCCAGCTTGGGCTCCTGAGAGCTCCCCAGCTCATCTGCAGAGCACCCTCTTGGCTGGGACAGTCTGTCTTGAGAGTCCATGGAAAACCTAACCCAGTTCTAGATTGCATTCTCTCTCCTTTGGGACTGAAGGAGATTTGGAAGGCAGGATGATGAACCTCATGAGTTTTCTTTCTCCATGGGTTTCTCTTCCTGCCCATGTGACATGGAGCATTTCCTTAAAATTGCAGAGCAGCAGTCAGTGCTGTGGCTGCGATGGAAATGCATTTTTGTGTTGCAGATCCAGCTAGAATCCTTTCTACATTTGCTTACAGGAGAAAGGGGGAAGATTAACCTCATTTTGCTGCCAACCTATTACCTTGGACTGTCTGGACTGAAATCTGAATATTGTGCTGTTGAATCCTTGCTGGCTGATTTCTATGGAAAGCTTGCGTGTCTCATTTTAATTTTTCTTCATTTTTAAATTTCTTTTTCCCCTTGATTCTTCTTTTTTTAGTCACTTGAAATAGGCAATGTAACTTGAAACTGGAAGTAAAAAATTTGCTTTGAGAGATCAAGAGTCTTTTTAAGCAGCTTACTGGATCAGCAGTTGCAAAGTTATCATGAGGCCTGAACTCTTTCTATGGGTTTAACGGAGGCAGCACAGTGCAGGAGCAAACATCACAACTCTGTATCCTCAAGGGAAGACTTAGTGCTTTACACGTACAAGCAGAACTAAATACTGTACTTTGATGTACTCCTCTCTCTTTTTTTATTTTGTTATTAGTTTCAACCTGTTGGGAGTAAGTTTTTCTGCACTCCTGGTTAAGATTTCCCTTGATGTTTTGTGGATCTCATGTACATTACACAAAGCTGAAAAGAAGGACACTTCATGTAGATAGTAAGCACCCTAATAGCTATTAGCTATGGATTTGTGTCAGTGTGAGTTTTATACAGTTCCACATGTAAAACAGTAGTCATCACATGACAGGATTGTTGCAATGTGTATTATTTGGTGCTTGCCTGCTGCTCTTGGCAGTGTTTGGTGAAAGCAGAATGCATGCCCAGTGTCCACCTCACAGGGGTGGGTGGGATGTGGCTCTATCGGTTGAGTTGGACTGAAAGGGTCTCTGATCAGATTGAGTGTCAGGGCTCCAGTTTTCAGGTGTGTGTGTGGAGTTACTGCAGCACACTGTATTTTGTCCCTAATCAGAGTTTGCTAGTTTGTATTATCTGGGTATTGACGGTGGACATCGCTCCAGCAGAAATATATTTTTAAAATTCAGGGTTCTGAGTTGCGTCTTCTGTCTCGAGGTAGAAGCACAATGAAGACAAGGTGCTTCAGCTTTCCCTGAGGGTTGGCCCCACAAGCAGCTGGGTGGTGACTCTATCTAGTTTGCCATATATTTAAAAACCTTATATCTCTATCTTGGATGTCACATGTGCATTAGAAAAAAAATGAGGCAAAGGGCTGGGGTAATCCTCCGGCTTCTCAAGGTTATCCCCCGTGGTTACAGACAGCCATATAAGCACATTTATAAACTGACCAAGATCCAGTAAAATAAAATAACCCAATAATGCTGCAAGGGTTTTAATTGCTTTGGGGGGCAGGGAAAGAGAAGATTTCCCAGTTTTCCTGTTGGAAAGGTTCTTCTTTTCTTAATCATTGGGTAGCAAACTGCATCTAATTTTAGCCGAAGTTAGTTATCTTGAAATGTAGAAACACACCTTTCTGGCAGGAAAAATAAGGCCTCAGAGAAAGAAAACTAATGACTGGTTCATAGAAGCATCAGGTTTCAACCACTGAAATGCCCTGGCACAAAAGATCTAAATCCTGGCAATGTCTCTGTTTGTCCTTCAAAGGTAAATAAATTAAGCACTATGGATTTCACTGGCTGAAAATCTGTCACGGGAGTGTAAAATTTCCTTTTGTTCTTTTTCTTTATGACTGTAGGATAGTCTCCTTAATAAATACAAATTGCCCTGATGTCCCTAAATTAATTTTTCTTTCCCATTCTCCACTGTGTAAGGCATGTTGAAAAATTCCATGACAAAATGTTGTGGAAATGGTAAGAGCTGAAATACATGTGTTTGTGTCAACGTAGTTTGAACCTTTTCCAGGGTTAGTTTTGAAGGGAAAATTTTACGGTAAAAAAATCTGTATGAATTCCTTGTGAGATTCTGCAATACCTGCAGTACTTCTTTGAATCCCAAAATCTGGAGTTAACTGAATTTCCTCCTGAAATCAGCAATCTTGCTTAAATAATGTCACTAAAGATAGTGGGACCACCCAGGGCTGATTTGGAATCCTACGGTGAATTTTATTACCCAGACAATATAATTTGTCAAAATAGACACGCTGTGTCATAAAGCTTAATTTCAGAAAAACTGATGTTTTATTCAAAATTGCTGAAACATGAGATTTTTACATGTTTGCAATGAATATTTCTAATGTTTCTATCCTTCATTAAGATGTAATTTTTCTGTAGCTTTGAAAGTTCTTGTCCAGCTGTCCAAGTTTTTTGGCTCACATTACTTTATGCAAGTTGTAGAATCATCACAGAATGGTTTGGGCTGGAAGGGTCTTTAAAGCCCATCTCATTCCAACCCTTCTGCCATAGGCAGGAACACCTTCCACTAGACCAGGTTGCTCAAAGCCCATGTCTAAAGTTTGCTTTGATCTTTCCTCGTGCACAGGACTATATGCTATGAACATTTTATAGTTCTGTTTGTTACCCAAAGTAATTGGGGCCTACGATAATTGTACGTGCACCAGCACCGTGGTGAAATAATGCTGAACTTCCCATGTGCAGCGCAAATGTTGCCTCAGATCCAAGGACTCACGTGACAGCTCTTCAAGAAGGTTTAGCTGTACTTGGCTTTAAAGGGTGTCTTAGCTAATTAGTGTATTAGAACTCATGGGCCACGGCTTGTGAGTTCAGAGCTTCTGCTAATTAAGTTTTGAATGTAATTTTAGTTAAACTATTAAAGCTTTGTCCCAGGGCTGTTCTCATTAAGCAGAACTCCAGCTCTCCTGGATTTCCTTTGTTCAGAGCTCTCTCGCAAGTGCATGGAGGCACATCTGGTATTGGCTATGGCATTCACATGGGTCTAAAACTGCTGCAAAAGAAACAATGCAATGAAATTTATCTGGGAAAACAGTGAGATCACAGCATAACATTTCCCTGGAGAAAAGCCTGAACCTTTTTTATGATCTGTCTTAGTACTTAGTACGGCACTTTTAACCATCAAACTTCAGGGTGTATGAAATCCCAAAGGGTGGAAATGGAAATATTTTTTTGTTTAGTGAAGGCTAAGTACACCAAGATAATTATTTCATCTCCTCCTCCAGGAAACGTTTAGGGGCACTAAGTCCCAGTGAGTAACATGTACAAAAAAAGTACAGTAGGTAGTTACTGCAAAGGGGTTCATGGACTGTGAACCACCTGTGACTTGAGTTGAAACCTCACAAAACTCTTATATTTCTGCTGTCATAATATCACTTTGTTTACCAGCTTTGAGCTTTTAATTAAATTTTACAGGGTATTTACCCACAATATGGATTAGGGCCATTATGCTACTTGGGGAAAAAAAAAATATTATCAAACATAAGGCTTTAAATTTGGCAGTTGCTCAAATTTATCTTTTCTTAAGGCTTAATAGGCATGTCCAAATGAACATGGCAATTTCTTTAGAATAGAAATGAATACTCTGTGTTGTTGTATCCGAGGTCTGTGTAATGGACTGTGACATTTCCTGCTGGGATACCAGGTGAAAAACCCCGTTCCCAAGGCCAGCCCCGGCTGCTCCCCCTGGCCGATGCCCCGCGGTTCATAGCCGGTCCCTGCAGCACGCAGGGCCTGCAGGTGGCTGAACCCCACATGAGTTGCTGCCTAGCGCAGGTGGGGAAAGAGAAACTAAGATGGAAACTTGGAAGCTGATACACTGTGGAGGTGAACGGAAGTTGTTAATTCTAATTAGAGGCAAACTTTTCCCCTTTGTATCTCTATGGAGAGGCCTTTGTAGCAAAAGATATTTGCTGCTCTTTATCTTCCTTTTCAGCTCTTGTGTACTCTAAGGTTTTCATCCCACTCTGTGCCTTCTGAACTTGTTTTCTTGCCTTGCTGTTGTGCAGCAAGTCTTCTTCCTGGTTATTATTTTTGTTCCCTCTGTACCTGCCTTTCTCCAGATCATTCTTTTTCCCTCTACTTCTCATTTTTCTTTTCTGTCATCTTTCTTTTTGCTTAAGGAGCAAGAAGCTGCTGGAGTGAGCACAGAGATTGGGTGGCTCTGCTCAGGCTGCAGCTGCTGGGTGTGCAGTGGTTCACAATGTGGAGGGAGCTGGAGGCAGGCTACCCAGATGGGAAGTGGTCAGGGAAAACAGGAATGACCCTTGGTTTGCCACACGTGAGCACTTTGCAGCAAATGGTGCCCAGCAGCTCCGCGTGGTGATCTTACCCTGGGAGATGCTTGACAGGTCATTGTCCTCTCCTGGGTATTTACTGGGGTGTTCCAGCTGTGCGTCTGTGTGTATGATGAAAGTGAGTTTTCTCTCGAGTGTTGAGTTTGGCTTTGAGTCCCTGGATTGGGAAAGTCTGAAACTCCAAATGAACTTTAGAAGCCACGGCCTTGTTTTATCTAAACAGAGGCAACTCAGAGTGCTCAGCTCTTGGAGAACCTTTCAGTCATGTTCAGTGATGATATTTGCCCTCACGCCTGGCTTGTGGACCTGTCCTCTTAACTTCCCCTCATGTGAGTCATAGTCCTCCAGTTCTTCAGGGGCAAGAACTCAGTCCAAGCACCAGCATGGTTTCAGATTCCAGCTCTTTCTTCATGTTGTTTCTCTGACAGCACTTGTTGGGACTGTGGCATGTTTTACTCAAATTCTGGTTTTCTGTTTTACCAAGGAGAAACCACACCGTTCCCTCAGCTGGCTTGGCAGACTACCACAGGGAGTTAGCAGTCTGGAGCTTTCTGAGGTTTCTGTTACTGCCCAGATTTTGAACCCTTTCACTTATTATGTGTCAGGGAAGACTTTTTGCTTCTGAGACTGCAGAAAGATAGCTCAGCTCTCATCCTATGAGCTGATAGTCTAGTTTGGCATGTTTGCTTCATCTAAATTGGCAGTATTGAGAAACGACATTGTATATAAGGTTTATCTGTTTCACCTTACGTTAATTCTTCTCTTCACATGTCCCAAGGTAAACATCAAAAAGCAGATAATGTATTGTGGGTTTAGTTTGTCCTGTAGTAAGTCTGATTTTTATTTACATCTTTGCCATTAATAATATTTGAACTTTTTTGCGGCGAACAAATTTTAAGGATGTATAGAACTTGGTGAATATGAGACCAAACATGAGGACAGCGCTTGTCCTCCCACAAAGTAGACATTTGCATAACAGATGTATTGGTGTGTTTATGGGATGTTGCCTTGGGATGAGAATACAGCTCTTGAAGGCAGTAAACCATTCCTCATTTCCTGTCAAAGACTAGCACGTGATTGATGGAAAAATTGAATGCATCAGCAGATCTGTGTTTTGTGCAAAATCTGGTTATTGAATGCTTAGCTTATCTCTAATAGTTGATCTTAGGGAGTGTGATGTTCACATTGAGGCAAAAGCTCACATTAATGTGATGGTGAGATTATTACTAGTGATAATAATTGTGTCTAAGTGTTACTTGACATGATAGCCTGAAACTGAGTGGTGTGGATGATCAGAAGGGTACTGTCTGGCAAAGAAAATGTTCTTTGTATGGCTCTAGTTGCGGTCAGAACAGGCCAGCGTACACATGTTTGCGTTTGGACTAAGGGGAACTGCCAGTTTCCATTGAGAGAGAATGAATTGGAGCTGCGCCTGTTTCCCCAGGCTTTTCGTCCTCTTGTTCCTTCCCCGCACTGCGGTAAAACATTGCCTACAGCAGTCTGTCTGCAGGTCTCTCCATCAGCTCCATTTCTGTGACACTGCTCATTCCTGCCTGCGCTCAGTGCAGAGCTGTTTCTTACAGCGACCTGGCGTTATTGGCATGGCATGGACAAATGTGCCAGAGCAAAGCAAAGGCTTCCCTGGAGTTGCCTTGAGAGCCTAGTATTAAGAAGAGCTTTCCTAAAGCTCTGGACTAACACTTTGCTTAGCCATATGAAGTCTTTTAACCAGTATTTTCCTTTTCTATCTCTCGTCACTTTTTCTAATTCTTCTTGTTTCCATCTTAGCCTCTAACTTCAGCCTGTCTTGAACAGTTCTTTTTCTCTGCCTCTTCCACGCCTGTTCTTTCTCTCCATGTCTCGGTCTCCGAAAAACGGCAAAATTTCTTCTGTGTCCTAGGGCAAAGTTATACCATAAGAGATTTTTGGTCCAGCACACCAAAGCTACACCTGAGTCTGCCTTTTCTCCCTCTTCCTTAGAGGCATGAAATACCCAATATAGAGATGTGGGAAAGAATAAAAATTTAACTTTTCTTTGAATACTGCTAAAACTGCCTGGCATTGTGTCTGTGTCTATTCAGGAAGGATGACAAAGCAAGTATTACATGGAACATTTTATTATACTTCTGTAATTATGTACAGCCTCAGGGTCATCATGCAGGAGATGGGATGGAGTGACTTCCACACTATTTTCAATTTTTACTGAATCCTTCTCTGACTGCAAATAAGTAGTTTAATTTCCTTTGGATCTTTTTTTCCAGTACTGTGTTTACTTATGTCTCTTACCTCCTAAGAATTTGTATGGCAGAATATATCTTCCACTTGTGTTTAGAGTGGGAATATTTGGATTTTTAGGCACTTCCAAAATGCAACTAATAATTCCAAAGTTTGCCTAATTGTGTAATCAACTGCATTACTATGGTCATAAAGTTCTCTTGTCTTAGCCATGCCAGCTATTCTCGAATCTATCATATGTTCTGTCCATTTTTGAGGAAGTAGACTTCCTTTTGTATATATCAGATTTGTTTAGTGGAATTAACCATCCTTCCTACCAGAATTATTTTGACGACTTAATCTCTATGGAATTTGTTAGAAAATGTAATCTTGTTCTTGCATGTAGCACTTCAGTTATGATCTGCACAGCTGTGGACTGGGTTTCCCTTATTCTTGTTTTACTTCCCCTGTCTCTGTTAATACTAATTTGGCCAAGTGTGGTTTATAGTTCGATTTCACGCTCATTACTGTGTGACATGAATTGGTAGCTGGCTGAAATGGCCATTCAGAGACTTGAGAGCAGGGAGGCTTGCTAGAGCATTCAAAAAATAAACATTGTGAGGATGTTTCTTCATTAGATGGAGCTGGGAACTATAAACCCTGGGAATCTGAGAATTATCTATGTACATATCTGAGCACTTAGAGCTACACCGGGGAAGGTGTGAGATTTCAGCTTTAAGTCATACCTGTCAAGGGTTAATGGGAGTTGAAGCGGGGCTGCTTCCTTTGCAGCAGTATCCTTTTACACACATGCTTTTAAAAACCTGCTAACCAAATACAATCTGGCCCTCGCTTAAAAACCCATTCTCACTTTCCTAAGGTTTAACTGGGGCTGACTGTCCAAATCTGCTCGTACACCATTTGATATCACATGAAAGAATCATAACTACCAACGCGAGAGGCTGCAAGATTTATCCAAAGGGCAAAGTTTTCCAAGAGTCTATCTCCTAAATGACACCCAAGCTGAGAGCTCAGGATTGTGCCTACTTGGAGACATTCCTTTGCAACTTCAGTTTCCCTTAAATTTTATATTTGTATGCAAAGTTGCCCCAACATTTTATAAGTACATAAGAAAAATATTTTCTTTTGTGTTTTCCAGAATTTGCCTTTAACAAATATGTTGCTCTCCTTACTAATTTTTAATTACATCTGATGGCTTGAATGATTGACACAATGAAAGAAAAACTCAGAACTTCAAAAACACACAGAAATTGATAAAAAATTACTTTTATATGAATTTCAGTTAGGAAGAAATTCTGCCAAATAGAGGTGTAGATTTGCCTGTAACAGCCTTCTTCCATGACTAAATTTGTTAGAGGAAACTGTTCTCTTTTAAATCAGATCCATGAATGAATATCATGAATGTTGAGAAGAGCTGTTGGCTGGAAGAAAATTGGGTTGAAAGAGTTCTACAGGTTACCAGATGTGTGTGAGTTCACCCTCATTTTAAAGTTCACAGTTTGGTAATCCTTTCCCTGGGACAGGTATAAATGAATGCTCAAATGGTTTTGAGGGATGGATGCAAAAGCCTGATTGGTTTTAGTTTTTATAGGATATGGTGAATGGTGGGGAAGCCTCTGAACTCTGTTCTCGTACTGCAAGGCCAGCACGTGGTAGAAACTGTGTAGTGCCTGAACATATCTCTGACCAGATAGGGGTGAGAGTTATTTAACTTTATTTCACTTCAATTACAATTTTTTCTTCCTAAATTATTTAACAATTTTCAGTCATCTGGTTAGTTCAAAAAATTGCTCAGTGTTTGTTAAAACAGCGAGAGAATTTGAGTCTTGCCTTTAATTTAACCACAGCAGATGCTCCTAACAATACTCTGCTTCCCAATGAAGTAATTTACCTTGAAGAGGAGATGTGGAAGCACAGTGTTTAAACAGCTGACCTGATTGCTCAGAAATGAGGCTGACCAAAATGACTTGATGACTTGTGTCTGAGGACTAGGCTATTAAACAAACTAAACATACAAAAATATCAGCAAAAGCTGTCTGGGAGAATCAGCCCTCATTGCAATGGAGATGAGCATTTTTTAAGCAAATAAGCATACTGAGTCAAGCAGTAACGAAAATAATGCTGTGATTTGCCTGCAAAATTGCCATTAAAGGTCAAGAATGAAAATAAGTGGGAAAAACAGCAGAGCATCAAGAAAAAGAGGGTACTGGAGGCATGAATGTTGTCTGTAACAACAAATAAGAAAAAACATATGTGCTGCATATGACACATTACAGAAAATTATTTTGCATTTTTAATGACTTGAGCTATGAAGAGTTTTGTGAATTATAGCTGAGGAGGAAAAGCTTCAAATCACAACTCAGTGAAGCCGAGGTCAAAATCTGCAGTACCTACTCAGATAAATTGCCATAATTTCCTTTATTCTACGACTTTCAGCTTCTACAAATAGGATGTTTGTTTCTAATTTGACAACAATTTTGTTATCTTATTTAAATAAAATGGGCATAGGAAATGTTCCAGATTTTACAGTCCTCACATGCAGAATCTGTATTTAATTTCTGGTTACCCTCTGTCTTTACCAGCACCCCTCGTCACAGCTGCTGAGGTGCTGTGCAGTGCCCTGAACTCCTTGTCATGTCTGGAGCTCAGTTTGGCTCAGCTAACTTTAGATGTCTACAAGGTAAATGTTGACATCTGAGCTAGTCATGCTGTCTCCTTTCATCAGTGGAAAGAAACAGAAACTCCAGTGAGGTCAGTTTTAACACTGGGCCTGTTTCTGGTAAGCCACGTGAGCAGAGATGTCTGATCTGCCGTCTGTGTTACTCGAGGCAGAACGAGACCTCATCTCTGGCTGACTCCTCTGGGTGCTATTGATATATATTGGTATATATAGACCAGGGGTGAGAATTTTCTTATAGCATTGAGAACGCTGTTATTTTTGAATATATAGCAGGAGGTAAGTGAGGTAGGATTAGCTGCTCAGTGTCTAGCTGCTTTGAAATTTTACAGTTAGTTATGCTATTTTAACCAGAGGAGATGTATCAGGTTACCATGGATAGACTCATGGCCACTCTGTGTGCTGCAAGTCACTGCTGTGTCCAAAGCTGTCCCTGTCTCTCAGGGGAAAAGAGAAAACCTGACCATGTCCAATGGCTGAGAAGGGAGGAACTTAACAAAAGAAACGCTGTGGTAAAAACCTGGGAGAGGACATGTATATGTATGAGTGGAGAAGAGCAGATGACAGAAAAAGGAGAAGGGAAAGCTGCTGACTGTCCTTTCTTTATTCATTGCTTTAAGGAAGGCCTTTAAGCTGGAGAGCAAATTGGAATGTCATCAGGCTGACATGAAAGCATTAATCTCATCTATCTGAAAAGGGGTAGATTTAGGAACCTTTGCCTGTGAAGCTTGGCCTCTGTTGCACTTTGTTAAGTGCGGGTGTTTGAGGGACAGTGTGTTTGTGTGTACACGTGTCAGAGAGAGAGAAAACAGAGGACCACGGACTTATCTTTGCAGAAGCAGAACATGACACCCCCTATCAACAGTGGGTGCTTCTCTCCTACAGATGGAGGGGTTTTGTCCATTGATCATCATGTTCTCTGTGTTTTCAGTGTTTGCCTGTGTCGCAGAGCTGGATAAGCACTTGCAGTACTTCTCAACCTTGTGCTGAACTACGACTTATCCCACATCTCTTTGTTTCTGCTTTTTACATTGAACAGACAGAAAATCCTTGCATTTCCCCCAGCAGCACAGCTCAAAATAACAGCTCCACTGTGTTTGTTAAGGGGTGAGATGTGTGCCATTAGGAAGACGTGTTTGTGTAAATAACCTGAACAATGATAAGCTGTTTTGGTTTGTGGTTTTTTGTTGCTTTTTTTTTTTATTCTCGGAAGGTTGAAATATTGGATGTCATTTTCACCATATGTATAATCAGCATAAGGAAGAAGTAATAGCCCTGGCACTTTGCTTTGGAAGGATTATTGGCTGAGGTTTACAAATTAGTTGAGGTTATAAAAAGTCTCGGGTTCTGTGATTGGTTCTGCCAAATTCTTTAACTTCTGTGTGACATATTTATCTCTCTTGAAAATGCTTTAAAGATTTTTCAACCTCCATTTCATCCTGTACCAACCTATTACCTGCCATCGCTACTCACTACCATAGCTGGTCCTCATGTTTATTTTACAAGGTTCTGTTAATGTCTGTCAAGCAGTTTGTAGTTACTTTCAGTCGTGGATTTCAATACTTAGGATCCTCCCAGTGGCATGGTATTTAGGGACAAAATTTTGTCTGTTGAATAACTTTTCATTTGAGAGTGAGTAATACCAGTGCTAGAGACGTGAACAAAAGATGATGTCAGCCTCTTGCAGGAAGGAAGAAGCCTTGCCTGTATTTCAGTGGCATAGATAAGGGGAGGGGAAAAAAATTCCTTGCCTGAATAGTTGTGCTTGAAGTAGGAGGAGCTCCTATCACTCAGATCTTGAGTTGCTTTGTTGTAGCCTGCTCTTCCTCTTTGATGCCTTTTTTTCCCTTAGAGCCCTGTAGTTAATTAACTCACTTGATTAAAAGCAGAATGTCCAAACTCATGGGTCGCCACACTTGGGAAGTTTAGATGTCCTGTTTAAAAATAGGCATCAGCACCTGATATGCCTTTTGATGACAGCAGGAGCCAGTCCTGCATGAGCTGGCTAAATATAGTGGCAGCCCCAGCACTTGCCAGAGAGATGAAAAAAGGGAAGAAATTCCACTTGGGCAGGTAGGGTGCAGCAGATCCAGATCTCCCAGCTCTGCTGTCTGGTGGCGTGGACTCTTAGTTGAGAGGAGAATTGCTTTGATTTTTATTTTTTCAGTGTAGCAGTATAGAGAAACTTGTTCTGTCAGATGTTGTCAAATTGCGAACAAGAATGGATTTATACCCCTTTTACTCAGTTATTACTTGGACAGAGCAGAAATACTTGAAAATTGCTTTTTTACTTCACAGCTACTTGTAGAGATCGGCCCTGTGTACAACCTTCACTTAGTGAAATAGAAAATTAGATGATCCTAATTGCACAGTGCACCATGACTCCATGTTTCATCTTTCTTTCATTTTAGTTTTATTTTTGCTGCCATTCCACACAGACTTATTTTTCTTTTCACTTGTATTACTGTAAATTATTGGTATCAGCTGAAAGGGAGGGATGATGAAGATGAAGTTAGAGGAACTAGTCTGGTAAATGACTTAAAGTTTAATTCTGCAAATTTATTTCTTGTGTTTCTCAGTTTAGGCACACATTTCAAGTCTGTGAGGAATGTTTTGATTTATATTGACTTCTGTACCTAAATGCAGCCACCAACTGTCCAAAAAAAAAAAAAAAAAAATTAATGCAGTGAAAAGGCTGAGATCTGAAATGAGAAATAAAAATAGCAGGGAAGAGGAGGAAGGGGAAAGACTGGCCACACTAAAAATGCAGGAACAAATTCTGAAGGCTGGTTTTTTGAATGCTTTTACTCCACACGTTTTCACTAGGTAACCTCTCCTCTGAATTCAAGCTGGAAAAATTTAGCTTCCACCAGCCAAAAAAAAAAAAAGCCCTAACTGAAAGGGTGGAAGAGTCCTACTGAGGAAGTTTTGATCTGTGTGATCAATATAAACTTCCTCTGCCTGACTGCACACTTAACCTAACCTTCCAGTTCTGGGCAGAGTGCTGCTGAGTGTGATGTCCTCATACCTGCGTTCGCCTGTAGGCAATGCTAGAGCTTCTGGTAGCTTCTACAGCACCCTTGCTTTTCAGAGGTGTGAGTAGTAACTGTCGAGGATGGTTTGGAACAGCATCAAACAGTCTCCTGCTGCTCAAAAAAAATTTGTTAATCATTCATATGTCACTAAAGGTGTAAAATAAACTCAGTGCTGACCCAATTTTGACACACAATGCATTACAATAGTTCAGTGGCATAACCCAGATTCATCAAAGATCCATCAAACGCATTAAATAAATCCAACAGAAGAGGCCCTGTGTCAGAGACTGCACTTCTGGGAGTGTGGCACCTTCAGCAACTGAGAAGGAGAAAGTTGACTATTTACCATGATATTATCTCTCTACAGATATAAAAATAAGTTGATATAATGACATTTGGCCCTATCATTGCATTTGGTGTTTAGTGAACAGCATAGGGGTACCATGTACATAAAGCAAGTCCCTTGGGAAAGAGTTATATCTGAAAAGGAATGTTTTAACCTTGATTGATATAGTTACTAATTGGAGTAAATGGTATGACTAAGTCTTTCACCTTTGCGTTTGTAGATTATTTCATCTCCAGCAATCTGATATTTAGAAACGCATCTGCTTACTGCATACAGATGTTCTGATCTGGGGACCCTCTTCAGGTGATAATTTGGCCTCTTTGAACATAAAAGCTTTGATTTTCCCCACAGACCACTTGAAGCTGAAACAGATGCCTGCCTGACCAGGAGGGCACACTGATGAACACCAGACTGTCTAAATACCAGCGAAAAGAGGAAAGAACAGTGATATGAAAGGGTGGGGGAAACACACTTTAATAAATTTGCTATGGCCTCTGGATCCATGGTCAAAATATGCTGAGAATTAATTCAAACACCCATAACACAGTGGGGGCACTCCACTCACACTCAGTGAGCTGTGTCCTGTATTTCCTCCCAAAAAAGGTGATGCAGGCAGGTAGATCCAGCCTTTCGGGTGGGGCTTTCCTTTAATTTTTGGGCTCAGATTAAGGAATATCAGTTCCTGATAGAAAGTGTTTACCAATGTCACCTTCTCACTCCACACTGAAATACGCTGTTGTAATAATCCCTGTCCAGGAATGAAAAATAAGAAAGAAAATAGAGATATGGAACTGCTAAAGATGGTTTGTTTCAGCAGTTGAAGGAGAGAGTTAAAATCCAGATGAGTACTGCAAGTGAATGGAGAAGAGGCTGAAAGAAGTGTATATTCCATGGGCATCCTCAAATAAGTCTTGCCCCTTTCATAAGAAGGAAAACAAAAGCATATTCCTCCACTCTGCCGCCATTTTGTTCATTCTCTATTTAATCCTTTAGGAGGGAAAAGATAGAGAAGCTCTTTCCAACAACCTGTCTGCATTAGGCAAAAAATAAATGTATTTTTAGTACTTGAGCTGCTTTGGCAGTGGCTTGTCTTTAGAGAGCCTCATGTAGAGCTGCTCCCCTCTGTGATAATCTGGTGCAGTTGAGTCAGGGTGGTGCTGATTCCTGGGGGAATGCCTTTCCTGTGGGATGACAAGGAGTCACTTGCACGCAAGACAGCCAGGAGCCCGGTCAGCTCTCGCAGGCGCAGTTTAGTGCAGTTCAGTGCTCACTGTGAGAGGGTCCCAGACCCTCGCCAGGGCGATGCAGGCGTGGCTGCAGTGCAAATAATTGTGGTTACTGGCCTGTCACATTTCAGGAGTAAATAAACATGGAGGCTGAAACGCCACATTAAGTGAAGTTAGAAATTGAGGCAGCAAGGAAGAGCTTGTATTGAATAGGGGAGTACATAAAGACTGTCAGGGTCATCTGCTTTCAGGGGGTCTCTCTTCGTGCAAAATATTTATACAGAAGTTAATTCTCTGCATAAAAGTCTACTTGTGTTGAAACCTCCTGGACTCTCTTCTTAAAAGCTTTACTTTTGGGAGGATTGAAACTAGAGGAAAACGCCCTTTCTTTTCAGAGTATGTGCTGGTAGCATCTTCTGAATACTCAGCTGCTTAATTTTTTCTTTGTAGTTACATCCTTTCTCCTTTTGCAGAAGAGGGTTAAATATTTTAACCGTGTTATATCAATTTTTTTCTTAAAAAATGAACAATATGCTTGAAATGCAACCAAATGCAAATTTCAGGTTGACCTGGTGGTGGTTTTTATTCTCCCAAGATGTTGATAGTATTTCTGATGATGTCTTCATTTTATACAGGTATTACAGAAATGTAGAAAACCCTAAAGCTTTTGAGTTTCTTCAAAACCATATTGTCTTTTTGCCTGTATTTCCCCTACAAGTAGTCACCCAACTCTGAAGTCTCATAAAATTGAAGAAAATAATTTTTTTCAAAGGACGTTTGTTCTTAAGAACATATTTTCTATTGTCTGTGTTCCTAAAAACAGTAATTCCCTTTCTAAACTCTTGAGCTGCCTTTGCTTCTGTTGAAAAACTTGGCCAAATCAGATTTAAGAAAAAGAGAAAGAGGCTAGAAGGTGAAGAGAGATGGAAAGTATTTAGTGGCATGTTTTTAAGTGTGTTGTACAAAGATAATGTCGTATCAGTCTGACTCCTGTGTAGTTTCTAAATGTGTGTATTTCATGAGTTTTACAGCAAGACAGTTACATCTTTTAGCAGGAGTTATTTCTTTGGAGCCTTTCCCAACTTTCCTTTGCATCCCAAAGAAGGTGGATAGAAGCTTTTGGAAATATGCTGCATTCCCCTTTGCTAACTGTGGGACAGATAGGTAAATCCTGATAGACCAAGACATATTACATGCACTTGCCTGTCTGTGAGAGACAGTAATATACTGGAAAAATATTTCTTTGCCAGCACCTTTCCCACATTGATTCATCTCGTTCCAGCAGCTTAATCATGGCCATTTAAATGTGCTATTGCAGATATTAATTCAGTTTGACACATCCATTTTCCATACGCTTGGGAAGGAAATCTCTTTCTACTGGTTCCCTACTTCAAGACAAAAAGCAAAGCAAAATACAAAGGAATGTTACATGATTGGTACCAGCACCGGTTGCTCTATTTGTTTGTAAGTTCTTGTTCTTTTTGAAATAAGCTGCAGTGGCAAGAGAGGCCTTTAGACAATCTGGAGGGGATATAAAGAATGTGCTTTGTTTATACTGAGATAAAATAATCGAGCTCTTCTGTTGCTGCCTGAAAGCCATGTCTCTAGTTTCTGGGACCTGTTTACTGTGTGCTGTACAGAGCCTGCAGCCTTTCTGCAGCAGATCGGGACTCCCCTGGCCTGTCTGCCATTTCCTTTTTTATGGCTGGGTTTTTGAGCAGCACTGGTATGCCCCAAACACCTGCCAGATTTGCATATCATTCTTGCTTGGCTTGAGCATCCACTGCAAAGTTGGCACATGAACTGTGGAGAAGCAGGGCTAGTGTTTTGATTGTGCGCCAGAGCCTGATACTGAAATAGGCAGTGGGAAGGAATCCAGTAATTGTTGGCCTCTGATCAATGAAAACTGTCGTTAGGCCAGTAAATCGTCGGTATGTGGGCTTAGTTCTATATATCATCTTTGGGCTGGTGTCACCCTGACTCCAGGACGAGAACATTATCAACATGTCATCAAGTCTGCCGGGAGCTTTTTATTACTTTTTCTCCCTTTGATTTATATCCATTCTCAAATTTCACACAGGTCAGGTTCGACAACACACTGGAGGGATGTTGAGGGGATTGTTTCTGTGGCGCAGAAATAGATTTGCCAGCCCCATCTAGCAGGAAGCCCCTCTCCCTCTTCCCTATACGCTCCAAACCGATCTTCCTCTGGACTGGAAGAGCGTCCCTCCCTCATTGCTGGTTGCTGTGGCAGGAAGCAGAGCTTGCCATTATCTCCACGGAGTCTGTTCGCTGGGATTGTGATGAGACAACACTTGATTAGCTTTGGCCTTGTTCATACACAACAAATTTAGTTTAAATAAACTGCTGCTTTAATTTGGATTGAATGGCGATGACTCTATTGCGGGCATTAAGGATTCCGGCCATCTTTTTTATTTGGCTTAAAATGGTTCAGAATCAATTAAGCCAAATAAAAATAAACCTCATGAAATAAATGTGCACATGGCTTTTTGCACTTGAACTCTGTTTAAAACTAGGCCTCTCATTTAAATCCAGCAGAGCTTCCTTTTGCAGACAAGCCCATCCACCCGCAGTGCTGCGGGAGTAACGCCAAGCAGCCTCTCTGAGGAGTGTGCAGTGTACCTGCTCCGGCACAACTTCCCCTCTTCCCATTAGGAAAATTAAATCCATACTGGCTATAAAAGCTGCAGCTTCTGTGGCTTTGCTAATGTTTTCCTAAACAGGTAAATGGATAGTCCTTGCTATGTGGGGATGTGGGATAAGGTAATTTCTTCTTTAGGGTAACTTACTGTGAAAGAAAGACATTTTCTGCAGTAACACCTGCAAGAGGGCACTGTGAAAGAAGTAGCAGAATAATAGTAATTGTGATAAAGACCTAAACCTGCTTTAAAGGAAATCATGAGTGTTCTCAGTGCAAAATACTGGCCTCATCTTTGAGTCGGACATGGGAAAGTACATGGTATTTCTTCGGTAAAGTTTTCCCTTCTTCTTTACTACGTCCTGTATTTTCAAGGCCGAGTGAAGCTATTTCTCAGTTGCTGCTCTTGAGAATGAATAGTGTTTAAAAGTATGTGGTATATACAATTAGAGCCTATTGTAGCATTAACGTTTGAATTCAATTCCTTTTGCGTGCAAGTAATGATTGAAATCTGGAAAAAATCATAACTGAAAAGAACTTGGCCAGAAAGTATGGATGTTGCCTGTTGGATTGCAAAAGCAAGACAGCACATTCAGAGTTAAGGCTGAATGCCCAAGTGGCTGTGGTACACCAAGGGATTATGTGCTGCTGCCTTCTACATATAGGCACAGTGAGTCCGGATGCAGTTAAGAGTCCAGGCTTTGATTTTCCCCAGATTTAGCTGAACTTGAAATGTTCTGTTTAAAATAACTCTTTGTGGATTCCATGCTTGAATGTAGAATAGCTTTATTTGGAAGCAAAATTAGATAAAAAGTTGCTGGTTAAGGTGAATGGCTGGCTTTTAACAGGCTGAGTGGCTTTTCTGGAGATCTTTTATTCTAATGAGTAAATCCTCATTAAAGGACACTGTTTAAATCTGATCATGGCCCCATTTCAGCAAAGCACTTAGCGTTTTCTGAAGTATGCGGGAAGTCAGTGAGATTACTTACTTGCTTAAAGTTAAGCAAGTGCAGTACCAAATTGGGATGTGCATGAGCACAAGATTAGTTGCTACAGAAGTATAGACCTTATTACTCAAAGTTAAATATTTTGAATTCTTTTTAAATCTTCTTAATGGGAAAGTGAGTAGGCTGCCTTGAAACTCTGTTCTTGCCAAATTCCATTTCTTAAATCAAAGCTCACATTTGAATGACATGACCACAAAAAGCATTATAAACTAATAAACCTCTGAATTTGTTTACAGTTGTGTAAATTGAAAAACAGACAAGCCAACTTAAGATTTCTTTGTTCTTATTTTTCCTTTTCCCTTTTTTTTTTTTTTAGCATTTGCTTTCAGGCTCAGGCCTTTGAACTGGGTTCTTTCCTTGGCTGTGTTTCACTCTTCCCCAGGTCGAGCAGGCAAGGGGGGCTGTGACAGCTGCCTGTGCTGAGCTGCAGAGCCAGCCTTGTCACCCTGCACACAAGCTGTTCAAAGGAGCTGCAGTTTCCTGGCAGTAGAGTTTCATATGTCCAGAATGACATACCTGCCTGCCCCAGGCTGTTATCAGAAGGCTGAAATGCAGCCCTTACTGTAGAGGACTGCACGACTGACTCTGGGTGTCCTGGGGTGGTGGCATTCTCTAGGTACAGTCAGGAGACTTGTTCTCCTCAAATTCCCCTCCTGCTTCAGTGAGATGAGCAGAATGCGCATTGTAAGTGGAGAGCTAAGGCTCTGTGTGCAAGGGCATAACAAAAATCAACACATAACAAAAATAAAGTGTTAAAAAAAAAAGAGCAGAGGTCTCTAAACAAGCTTTTGTGTGTTATCTCCAGCAAACTTGTAAGAGAATTCACAGCGTGAATTTGTGTATGTGTGTGATCATTGGCCTGAGCATGTGGGCTTTAAAGTCTCGTACAAATTGTACTTGTTAATATTGTCCCTTGTCCTAAATTCTATCCAGAAAGTGAGATTTTGAAGCTATGATAGTTTCCTGTTCCATTTATTTATTTATTTATTTTTAAACTTTTAAGTTTGTTACTCTTAAACGGGAAAGGCACTGAAGCGGAGGTGAGGGAGCTCGGCCTATCAAAACAGTCCTATGGAAATATCCCTAGCTAAAATAAATGGAGCTGTATTGGGTACATTCATGATTCAGTCAGGATGCAAAGGAGTACTCAACCCATAAGAAGCTCAGCAGCTGCAAAGTTTTCTTTGCAGGCATTGTGTAAGAGATTCACAAAATTAAGCTATTAACAGGGATTCTGGTGCCACATTACAATTGGAAAATACTGGGTATGCAGAGTTATTTGCCATAAAACCAGAGGAACTTAAACTAAAGCGATTTGTTATTTGTAATGTGAGCAAATGGAGAATACCTCAGATTTCAGTGTGAAATCCATATCCTACCAGCCAATGTGAAACACCTCAGCCCATCCTAGGGCAGAGAATTTTTAAACTGGTGTCCCAAAACCATCCCACCCACTGTGTTTCATGATCTAAGACAGTGTTCAGGTTTCCCAAAGTCAAAAGCTTGTCACATGTTAACAGACACTCTCCTGCATTATTTGAGTCTCCAGTATCCATCAGTCCAAATGGATCAGAAAATTGTGTTCTGTTCCTGTGCACTGCGAACCCCTCTGTATCTTGTTTGCAGAGCCTGCAACAGCTGAATTTTTGGGGACACTGTCCTCTAACTCAAACTGCTGGGGCTTCTGCTTTGGCTCTGGACACTCTGGAAGGACTATGGGTTTACAGTGAACATCTGAACATTTCATTTTTCCATCAAGTTGATGTAACTTTCAGGGCCGTTACTTCCATGACATGTATTTTTCTAGCCTATCTCTATGCACTTTTCCCACTTCTCAGGCATTTATTATTTTCTAGCCTCCCTGATATGGATTACTACATTTTAGTTATGTCCGTGGAGACAATTACTGCTTTCTGCCCCATACAAAATTCGAGGGTGAGGTCTATGCTAGAAACACTGACATAAGAACAGCACATTTGGGATCTTTGGGGATTGCTTTGAAATAGTTGCTCAGGTAGTTCTGACAGTGCAGGGCAGCACAGGGGAGCTGGTGCTGCGTGAGAATCTGCAGTGTCAGCTGCCCACGCTGCTTTGGCAGGGTGACACTGTTGGCAGAAATCTGTTCAGAGAAATTTGACAGAGAATTCATCTGCCTCTTTTTCCATAATATAGGGTTGAAGAAGGCAATACTTCTTCATGATCACTGAAAGGCATCATCCATGGACTTATTTTCTTCATAACCATTTTTTTCTTTTGAATTCTTGCTAGTTTGTTTTGGTTTTGTTTAAAGCAGTTCCATGTATCTACTAGGTGTTGGTACCTAACCTGTATTTTACATATACATGACCTGAGGAAAGTTCATTTACCTGCTACAGAAACTTTTCTCACTTCTCAGTGGTTTCTGGTGTCAGCCAGCAGCCCATCTCATTTCTGTCAGATGGGCAGTAGAATTTGTTCATAATTTCTTGGAAATACTACTCTCTACTGGATATCTGCCTCTGCATTGCACCACATTTTGTCACACTCCCAGCAGTTCATTCTCACTTGGATAAGGCTGTGGCAGCGGGAGCCATATTGTAAGAAAAATGGAACTCACAAGCGGCTGTGAGCTAATGATCAAACCCTGCAGATGCTCGTGTGTGTGCTCATTTAGAAGGGAAGCCCCTGCAACTCCAAATCTAGGAATATCCTTGAAATTTACAGTAATGGCCATGGCTTTAGTCTTTTCATCAGGTGTCAAATATTTGCAGGATGTGACCCTGAATAAATAGGGAATAAAACATCTGGGCATATTCTTTGACTACATACATCCCATTTTCTTTCCTGCTTTAGTCCTTGCTGGTTTCCCTTTTTGCTTTAGTCTTTCTGATGATCCCTTTTCACTTCATGTGCTATTATATACCATAGCTGTTTCTATCATCACTTTTAAATCTTGCCTATATTACCATTCAGGTTTCTTGTATCACTTTGAAGTTTGTTATTAATGAGGGATGATTAACATTGGTGTGATACAATATTTCATGTGCTGTTATTCTGATATCTTGTATCTTTCATTTAAGCATTCATTTTAGATGATTGATCCTGCAAACTTAAATGTATTCGTTTAAGGAGTCAAGTTGGTTTCAAAAGAACTATTCATTTGAGTAAGCTTTAGTGCCTGTGCAAAGGTTTCCATTACTGGATGCCTTTAATTTCTTCTCTGCATCTGTTTTCCAGTCTTCATGTGTCTTTAAGCCTTGTCTCTTTAACTTCTCCCATCCTCAATGTCTTTTGTGTTTTTAAAAATAGCAATAATTAAAAAAAAATAACAAAACATAATATGTAACTTCTCCTAAATTTCTTACTTTATCTTCTTCTGTTGTCATCATCATTGTTCTGTGTGAAACCGCCTTGCTCCTCTGAAAACAGTCAGTTGGTATTTTCCAGTAATAACTGTAAGGTGATAGTTGAAGCATGTAAAAGCAGATTGACAGCAGTTTGTTTGGGATGAAAGACAGTTGTAGTCTAAAGTGAGATCTGCAAGGCATGATATATGGTGTGGGGCATTAATCTGCAGCTGGCCTATGCTAAGCATTGGAAATAAGGTGTCCTTCCATGAAAATCAATGATAAAGGTTCTCTTTACCTAAATGGGAGATGTTGCAAATCCTCAGTGTGTATTTTGTATAATTGCACGCATCAGAGCAGAGTGACTCCCACATTCAAACTTCTGTTCTAACCTTTTGAGGAAGGTGTGTATTTTCCAGTGCAATGTCCAGGTGAGTTAGCGTGGTAAGATTGGTGGCGTCCATCTGGGAGAATGTGGAGGTGAGCTGTGAGGTTCCAAGCTCTGCTCCTCCTTTTCCAAAGTCCCCAAATGCTCTCTTGCTCCACTCAGTCATTTCTCTCTCTCATAACTTTTTCTTTTAGAAGAAAAAGAGCAAGGCAGGCTTTCATACAAAGCAGGTAAATAGAGCAAAGTTGGTAGAACTCTTAAAGCTGATCGTAGTGAAGAGCACTGGCTTTGATAGACAGTTCAGATATTGTTCTCTGTTTTTTAGGACCTGAAAGTGGAATAGATCTAAGAAATTAAGCAGCTGGTTAGGGGTAATTGTTTTTGAGAAGATGTGTTGTGTGTTGCAGTTATACCTGCCTTGCTTTAGGTCTGTGAGCTCCAGAATAATTCTTCGCACTTAGTGCAACCACGTGCCCTCAAACTGAATTATGCAATAGAAAACTTGATAGAAATTGATAATGAGATAAAAAGTCAGGCAATCAGAGCATCCTCAGACTGTATGGGGAGAATTAACCAATCCTTGCTCTGGTATTCCCGTAGAAAGGTTGTGCATTTGCAATACTGAATCTTAAATTCTGTGTCACTCTGAATCAAATCTGCATTTAGTTGAAATGGCAGCGTATCTTTAACGGGAGAGCAATAACTCATCAATAAGCCTTGCTGGGATTTATGAGTGAGTTTTTATCTTAAGGCAATACTTTGTTTAGCTGTAGTACATGGTTACAGCCCTGGGCTGGGGCACTGTTAGCAGTAGTGCCTGGGACATCTGGAGTAAATCTTACTAGAATCAGGAGGAAAGACCTGATCAAAGTTTCAGGTCATTTGCAGCCTTGTGCTTCCTTCTTGTGTGTCAGGAATTTCTTGCTCACTGCCCTCTTTCTTTTCTGTTTGCAATATTTTTCTTTACGGTCGAAGGGGAACTGTAGCCTCCGAAGAGGTAATGAAAAAAATGAGGAAACTCTTCAGTGACTAACATGAGCAGACACCTGATTCAGTAATGAGGTTCATTAAATATGGTGTAAATAGTGGTGCAAATGCCTTCGTCAGGCACTTGGCCCTTTAGAAGACTTTGGAGCCAGGATATTTCCTTTCATCATCAGGGCTTTGTCGAGGTGCACTGTTGATTAGGAGCACAAATGTCAGGCTGTCAGTGTGCTGCGTTGGGAAAGCGTGTCTGAACAGACTCCCAGCAGGAAAATCACTGAGCTACACTTAACAGGTGAAATAAGGGAGGAACTGAGAGAGAAAACCACTGTTAATGGAAGGCAGCTGACTGGGGAAGAGTTGTTGCAAAAATCCTCAGTATTATTATTTGTTTTGTGATAGATGTCATCTTCTCTCACTATGTAGTGTCTTCTGAGGAAAGGCAGTGCACAGTAAACTGAAGGTTCCTTTTTGCACCGTCACTGAGGCTCTTCACCAGTCACCGTTGCAGACACTTGGGATGCTGTAAGAAAGATCTTTTGCAAGGTGCTTTTCCCCATTATACATTTAAAAGGTAGAATGACTGTCCTTGCAGACAGTAGGGATACCGCTGCACTGCCTGGCTACTCACTAAACTTACACACGAGGATAAGTCCAAAGCAGCACAAGATGGTAGGACTTAAGAGTATTTTAAGGTCAAGTCCATAATTTAAAACCAAATCCCTGTTGTTTGGCTTTTTGATTTCCACTGTATGTCAAAAAAGAATGACCCTCTAGATGTAAATATTTCTTAGAAGATAAAACAGGTGCACAACTTTTCTAACATGGGATTATCACAACCCAAAACTCAGTACGGAGGCAAGATGGTGTGCCTGGTGTCAGTGCAACCACTCCTGGTCCTGTTACAGTGCACTTAAATATTGTGAGGCTTATCTGCCCAGTGCTGGCAGCGCAGAGACTCCCAGTCCAATGCTCACCTGTGCTGTCACATTCAGGGGTGACTATGTCATTTGGAAGTATTGGCTTATGCCTAGAAGTAATTCTGTTCCCTGTACTGCAGTTAGAACCAATATTTGTCCTTGCAGTTGAGTTAGAAATATGAGCTATTGCAGACCAGACCACAGGCAAGTGTTGCTTATACTGAGATTCTTTTATGAGACCTTTAATACAGATGTCTTAATCTCTACTTGTTGCTTCTGACTTGTTTGGTTGTGTTGGCCCCTCTGTGCATTCTGGCCCTGTCAGTTATTATATTTCTAAAGAACAAAACCTCCGGTGCAGACAGCGATTGGCACCATTAGTCTCTTGTGCATGGCAAGAGAATGGCAATGATCCACTTGGAGTGGAGGTGACTCCACAGTCTTTGTAAGGTCCTGGGAACATGATGCCTGAAAAATCCTTCTTGTTAAATCACCCTCCATGCTCTGTGGCAAGCATGGCAGCTGAGGTGCTTTCCAGTGGCTTCCTACATCTTCCCAGTGTGTGCTCCTGATCACACAGAGCCAGCAGCCTGTGTAGCAGAGCTGCTGTGGCCGTCTGCTGTGCTGTGACTGTGGCACTGACAGCTGAGGCACTGCTGGTAGGGTGGGCTGCTCCAGGGATGAAGGATTACACAGCAGCTTGGAGTTGGAGCAATATAATGGTGTTGACTTTGTGCATGGTTAATGGAACAACTTCTTCATATGGCTCCTAGCCCTCATTTTAGTGATTTTTAAATAAAAGCTTTCCTTTTAAGAAAGGATGTTGCTGGTTCTTTTTGGTGCACCTATTTGCAGGAATGGTTTCCATTCTCATCTGCTTCCCTCTGCCCTTTTTGTGTTGTATAGTTTGTTTCTTTAGGTTTTTTTTTTTATTTGTTTGTGCTGAGATCTTTTTTCCTTTGCAATTTGATTGATCCTCCTTCTTTCAATTCCACATTGGCTGGCTGCATATGGAACCCTGCCTGGCTTTAGCTGAGACAAAATCGACTGCACACAATTTCCCTCTGACAGCTTGTACAAGAGCAAACATTTCCGAAGAGCTGAAAGTCTAGAAATTCAATCAGCGGAAAACCTACTGTGTGGAACAGCTTTGCTAGTGCTACAGCTCCCTGCTGGGTAGAAAAGCAATCCAGTTACAATAAATCCTTAAGAGTGGAGTCATTTGGGTAAAAGGAAAAACAAAAGCTGGTTTATACAAACTGATTGGAGTCAGACGTTTTGACTTCCCATTGAAAAAGGAGTCAAAGCCCAGGCTTGCTTGGTAATTTAAAGGGGAGATTGGCTCCTTTTATCTTTCTCTAGGGCAGAGTTCCTAATATTTTGCTTGTGGAAGAAATATAAAGAAATTTCAACCTAAGTTAAAATATTTACTTTGATATTGATACTGATGCCATAACTGACTAGAAAACGAGTTGGTCTTGAATGTCCAGTGAAGGAACAATTTTGTTTCCAGACACTTTGATTTTGTTGTGCTGCAGTTACAGAAATGTGAAACTAGGGCAAAACTGGGATCAAAATCAAGGTTTGCGTGTCCTGCCAGGACAGCTTGGGCAACAGTTTGTGCTGTGTTGCTGGTGTGTCATGAGCTCATGAAGCTGTTGATGCAATCTAGGCTGCCTGACAGACTTTTCTGACTAAAATTAAGAGTTGTGCCCAGTGAGAAAGATCTGTTTGTGTTAATTTTCTTTCATTCTTTAAATACAAGCTATTAAAAATTAACAGCATTAAACATTTGACATTGAAATAATGTCAACTGAGATGCTAGTAATCACGGTGATTAAATATTTCCCCTAATTTATATTTAAAAATTTAAATGAAGGTAGCTCAGGGTAATAAAGTCTCCGTGTCATTTTCCTTTATTTTCATAATTATTTGCACCACTCCTCTTTTTGTACCTTTCTTACTAGAGCATATTAAAAGGTCCAACAGGCTTGAATTGAAGCAATCTTTGTAAATTCAAAGTGAACTGTCTCAAAATGATGAGACTTTCTTCTTCCTTTCATGCCTCTCTGGTGTTTACATCAGATTAGGTAAAACTATTCTGGGCAAATGTGAATTTTAAAATGTTTCTGTCCCTTTAATAGCTGCATGGGATCAGCCAAGTCTGCTGCTCTCCATATAATCTGCATTGGGCTGCCCTCCTTCCTCCCTCCCCTCCCAAATGTGTCTGGTCCTCATGGAAAACGTTAAAAATTGTATAAACATTGTAAAGGATTTCCACTGGCCTTTATGTTTAAATAAGATGTTATAAATCACAGCAAATGAGTACAAAACCTTGCCACAAAGATGGAGTTAAAAGTAAGGAGGGATGGTAACCTGATGAGGCTGTTAAAACTCCAGTTTCTGTCACCATCACAGGCTGAGGGCTTTGTGGACCTGTGGTGAAACTGAAGTACCCTAAGTTTCTCTTTCAGCTTTCTCCCACCTTCTGTGGGAAGAGAAAGTGTCTGTTGCGGTCCCAGGTGATGCCACTTTTGGCCAAGTGTTTTGTACTAGTCACGGAGCAGTGTTTCCTGTGCCACCTGTGTGAAGGGGGACTGCACCTTTCCAAGGGAAGCACACTGAGGACCTGCTAGCCCTGGTGATGTGCTCAGGATACAGAAATTGTGCTCTTACAGCTTTTGACAACGTCCCATATCCTTAGTTAAACTGGCTTCTCACAGTGCTGGTTTTGAGTATAGGAAGCAGAACCATGGCGTGAAGTCAGGACTGTTGCTATAGGTGCAGATTTTAAGGCAAAGCATCACCAGCTTTAGGAGGAACCCCAGGCTGTAGTTCATTCTATTTTTAATGTAAAACCTCAGTCATTGTGCTGCTGCTGTTTTGCTTCCTCATATGGGGGAAACTCCAGGTCTTGCTGCCAGTAGCCACTAAAAGTAATAGATACTAAGTTTTTGGTCTGGGGTTTGGTTTTTTTTTTCCCCTTCTAATTATTATTTGCTACTTTTTTCATCCTAAAGGCCAAATTATTTTGCTGTCACAAAATAGTCATAATAGGGCTCAGCTAAAATTAAAATCAGGCCTAAGCAGGAAAACGAAAACATAACATTTATGTTATATTGTGTATTTCATGGTTCCCGGGGGTTTCTCTTCTCCACTGTGTGCTGGTATATGTAGAACAGAAGGAGCATGTAGTTAGCCCACACTGGAATATGCTATTTGACAGTGGTGAAAAACATGGGCTCAGTAGTGTTTGGGACTTCTGTGTCAACCCCTGTCTTCTGATGTTTTCCACCTTGGCCTTACTCAGCCACAGACTAGATGTGAGTTGCCTCAGCAGCTCTGCTCTCCTGCTGAAGCTTCCTAATGCTCTGAGATGTGGTGGATGACCTCAGTAATGCGGTATTTTACTTACAAAGCCACGAGGCTTGAGGATGCCTTCCTTGTTATTCCCTAGAGGAAATGACTTACCCCAAACAGTGAGGCAGGAGAGATAATAAGGAATCACTTTACGAGGAACCACATTTTATCCTCAACAAATCTGATAAAGGACTTTAGCTCTGGTTTTCCTAAGCTGTTTACCAGTGGGTTTGAGGGATAATTATTTTGCAAAGAAGGTGTGAATGGGAGTAGCAGCAACTAAACTGGGGAGGCTATTGAGCTGCTACAAGGAAAATTTTCATGCAGATGTGAGTGAATGCGAAGTGTGGTGCTTGCAAATAAGCAGCAGTGAAAAAGTAATAATTCCACATGTTGTGCTATTGTACTATGATTTGTATTTGAACGATTCAGAAAGAGACCATGTGTTGTTGCTGCTTCAGTAGGGCTGCCTTTGTTTCTCCTTTTCCAACTAAACCCCTGGAACAAAAAAAAACAAGCAGTAGAACACACCTGCTTGTCTAAAACCTTTAAAACTCTTTGCTTTCTAGTTAGATGAGAGATGTCTGTGTATGTCTCCCCCTGATACTTTCTTTCTCATTGTTACATGCTTTGTGTGAAATCTGCAGTACAGTGGCAAGAACTTTATACAGACTTTTATACAATAACTGTAGTGGTGGATTTTTAGGAGTTTGTATATAAGGGGAGAAGGGATTTAACGTCGGTGTTATATTTTTGTTTGCTGTGATTTGATATCCATCCCGATGGAGGGCAGAGAACTACTGGGAGAGGTGCTGCCAGGTGTGGCTTCCTACTGCTTTTTAATTCTGTGATCACAGAAGACCCGATTCTGCAGTCCTCGCACAGACAAGTCTCCCACCGATTTCAGTGGGAAATTTGCCTGCATCAGGGATAAAAGAGTGGGCCCCAAGTTGTGTACGATGATGCAATCTGATCCCCCTGCTGTGGAAATTGATGTAATCGCATTCTCGCCCTCCCCCCTTTTCTCAACCCTTCTCCCTACCAATCCCTGGGGACTCCTGGGGGGCTTCTCACCAAACGGAGGGGAGGATGCAGCTGTGTGCTGAAGCAGCAGAGGAGAGGAGGAGACCTGCTAG
The DNA here is from genome assembly GCA_013397935.1 of Dasyornis broadbenti. Classification (NCBI taxonomy): domain Eukaryota; kingdom Metazoa; phylum Chordata; class Aves; order Passeriformes; family Dasyornithidae; genus Dasyornis; species Dasyornis broadbenti. The sequence goes on along the minus strand of VZRN01004661.1, from coordinate 2,156,176 downwards.
CAAAATTTATGGAGGGTTGTATCCTAGATGTAACCCTAGAAAACAACTGAGAACATGGATCTGCCGCCCTGAAAAATGCAATCACCTGCTTTTGCTAAATCGGGATGTTTCTTGGTTTTAGTTGTGACATTCATGACACATCCTCCTCATGTGTTTAAGGCTGATTTACAGTGCTCCATGAACTGAGCAATCTCGTTTCCATCTGCATTTGTTCCGTGCAGAGGGATAGGGTTAGCGTTTTCTAGGGCTCTCTGTGTTGTTATTGTTGACAGTCTCTGCTTTTCAGCGGTGCTTTTGTGGCCTGGCACAGTGCAGGTTGCTTGGAAATAGTGAACCTCGAGAATGCTGCACTTTGTTGCTGGGCGAGCTGGGCAACCTCTCAGATGCTTCCCCCTGCTTTGCTATTTGTATGGGGTTTGGTTCTGTTTTTTCCCTTTGGGAATTCTAGGCTCAGCTGAATTTGTTCTGTGTTTTGCGGAAGAAAGAGCTTGTTAAAGAATTCCCTGATGACTTTGAAGTGAACTATTTATTTTCTCTCAAGGCTTACTCAGTGTAGCCATTTGCCCCTTCTCCTCTGTTTTTTCACCCCAGTGTTTCCTGAGCTACAAGCATTCTTGGAATATATTAGTTGTAATGAGTTATGTGGGCATCAAAAGTTTTCTTTGAAACTATATGGCATCAACATCTGTTAGCTCTTAGAGAACAGAGACACAGACAAAGGGGCTGATGGGGGGAGGGAGGAAAAAGATATTAAATTCTGGAGTATGAAGTCTCCGTCTCAAAGACTCAGGGGGAGGGGAAGGGGAAATCTGCTAAACTCCATGCTTTGATGTGGGCCGCTGGCCCTGCGATTCCATTTATGGGAATGTGCGTGGCAGACGGGCCTGCACGGCTGCCTGCTTTGCCCTGCCTGCTTTGCCCTGCCTGCTTTGCCCTGCCTGCTTTGTCCTGCCTGGTTTGTCCTGCCTGCCCTGCCTGCCCTCACTCCCTGCCCTGCCTGCCTGGTTTGTCTGCCCTGCCTTTCCTGCCTGCTCTGCCCTGCTCTTACTGCCCTGCCTGCCTTTGCTGCCTGGTTTGTCCTGCCCTTCCTGCCCTACCCTGCCTGCACCCCAAATTCTGCCTGTGCTGCCCTGCCCTGACCTGCCCTGCCCGCCCTGCCCTGCCCTGCCCTGCCCTGCTCTGCCTGCTTGCCCTTGCTAACCTGTTCCCCCTGCCAGGGCTGTCCCATGTCCCCTGCCCTGCCAGCCCAAGCACTCCCCGTCACCTGCCTGCCCAGCCTGCAGCACAAATCCTGCCCCAGCCCTTGTTGCTACAGTAACATTTTCAAGGAAAGTGCTGTATGCTCAGTTTTCAGCTATTGAGATAGGGAATCGGAAATTCTAATAATAGAGGCAACACTTAAGTTTAAAACAATAAATGTTTAGAAGGGAACTTTTAATTTGCTTGTAATCCTCCTGACCCTGTGAATCAACATGCAATTGTTCAGCTAAACCAGGTTTTTAAACGGTATACATCTGTGTTTTTTTATTGCCTGTAATTAAAAAACGTGTTTGTTTTCATGTCTGCAGCATCAGTCACCACTCAGGCATGGTCACCAATGCAGGATTGCTTACAGAAATGTGTGGGGATAGATTCTGCTTTTTTTTTATCTTTTTCTGGAGAGCCTCACAGTGCTTGTTCTACATGCCAGGCAGCAGAGGAGAAGAGCAAAAGAAACCTCTCTGTCTGTCTTTTCCTCTTGTGAGCTCTGTTTTTAGCCATAATGTTGATGGCATTGTGTTTTGCTGGGACTTCCTGGCCCATTAAAACCCCAACCAGTTACAAAATGATTAGTTGACATACCTGTGCTTTGGGGACAAAGAGGTGGTTTAAAAAGGAATGTGAACCATCTGTTTTGCCAGCACCTCCTGTTGACAGATTTATGGCTTCACATTAGCATATGTGTCCAGGGTCACACACCTGTGCTTCCTAACAAGGTAATATTATTTAGTGGGATATGTTTTCATCCTTAGGATTCAGAGCTCTTTGCAAAGGTGGGCATCAAGAATTCCGTTTTACAGCTGAAAAATGAAGGCACAGAGAGATTTAAGTGACTTACCCTACACCACACAGTGAGTCTGTGGTGGAGCAGTTACTGAATCCAGGTTTCCTCCAGCTGCATAAATATACGTCATCCATTAGCAGGAAAAGCCTTAGAGCTATAAACATAATAGAGAAGCATTGATTATCATTCTAGGGGAGCTTTAAGCCCTTGTGCTGTATGGAAACCTAAGCCATATAGGAAGACATAGGCTATTCTCACAAGAAAGGTTCAGAATGCAGTGTGGTCAAGCTGTAACGATTGCTGAAGTTGGTCACCGCATCCTAAATAAGCAAGTTATTCTGTGCTCAAGCTCTGTAGCCATTTTCTGCAAGCCTGCTTCCCAGTGCATGCCTGGATACAATCACCTCAGTGCACTCAAGCCTGTCTGTTAAAGAGTTTCTTGGTAACCAAATCTATCATGAAAGAAACTCGAAGAGAAAATCAGATTTATTACATACCTACACCCATCTGTCTGCTGTGGTGAAGAAGCCCAAAATAAGCAATTCAGAGAAGTTATTGAGCTTCTCCAGGCTGGAAGAAAGATGAAGATTTGTCCTCTTTCATTCATGTCCTTAGACATGTTCATCAGTATAATCTATGTTGAAGATAAGAACTTGGGGAACGTGGGACAATTGATTTTCCAATCGGCAAGGAGATTAGAGGATATTTAGAACAAAGTAAGGTAAATAGCTGAATCTGTAGAGTGAGTTCATTTATTCTTCTGAAGTAGCTTCAAAGTGAATTTAAATATAGCGAAAAGCAGTCATTTCTTGTTTCAGTTCTATTTAATCTCAAAGACTGATGATCTTTTATAGTTGAAGATGGCTGGACTCTTCAGTTGGAAAGTAACTGCTGATTCCGTACATCTGTTCTAACAGTTGCTTTCAATTATATGATCTCTTATCTGGCAGAAGTCCTTGAAAAACTGTGTTTCATCCTATCACCTTAAAAATTAGAAGCCTTAATAGTTACAGAATTCCAATAATAGTGTTAATGGAAGATGTCACTTTGCAAATACCTAGCAAGGGTTTATAAAGATCCGTGAAATCCAGGATTAAAACATCATAAAAATAGTAATGTTCTGTGTTGAAACTGCAATAATCTAAATAAAACTGTACCCTAAATTGATCTTCTGAGTATCTACAGGTCTTAACATACATTGGATAAAAGTTCCTAGTATTTTAAGCTATTATTGCTGGTCTTATTTTATTTTTCTCTGTAGATTTTTTTCTTTTTTTTTTAAATATATATATGCAGGTTATAAATTGATTTATGTTTACAAGCATGCTTATCTTCCACAGCACATGTGAATCTTCTGATTGGAGTTAAATGAGCAGGCAGGTAGCCTTTGTTGGATGCAGGTTACAGTGACTGACCACAGAAAGAGGATGCTCATCTGCCCACTGCAGTAGAGATGAAACAGCTACTTGCAAAGAGCGTGTTTCATTATTGTCACTGCCTGATTTCCATTGGATGGAGAAAAGAAATAGGTCAGAAATGTGAAGGAAGGATTAGTGTTTCATCCTGTTGGAAAGCCTGGACCATGTTTGTTCTGGGCAAAAGAGGTTCAGCTGCATGTTGCAAGCAACCTGGAACAAAAAATACTGTGTTTCCTTTCTTATTCACGTGTCCACCATGAAGGTTTTTGTGCAAGTGTCCATCTACTTTGCACGTTCACTCCTCAACAGGCTCACGTTCATATTCCTATGAATGGGCTATCCTTAAAAATGTATCTTAACTGCTCCTTGTGCCCATTCTGGGGCCTGTAACAGGGATGAAAGGTATTGGGGATATTTTCTGCCTCATAAGCCTCTGATAGTCCATGGTCCTTTGTGACTGGAGTTTAAGGGTGGGGTTTCTTTTTTTGCCATTCTGTCTTTATCATCACAGTATTTTAGCAGCAGCTGGAATTGCTCTACAGATACCTTCTGTGAGATGAGACTGCAGGGGTGCCAATTCTGTCAAATTGGTGGATACAGATACCTGATTTCAATGTTGCCATGTTATTATGGCTGGGAGTTACTGCTCCTAGAGAACAGAGGCAGCCAAGCTGAAGGCATTTGTGTTTCACCGTTTTGTTTTTGGAGCTGGTAGATTTAGTGTCATCTTGGTGCTAAGGTGCCAGAGGATGGATTTTGCTATCCTGTTGTACTGGACCCATTGCGCTCTGCTCTCTCTGTTAGGAAGACAATAACTTTGGACGTGGAGGCCAACAAGGCAGATAAAGGCAGTAAAATCCTAAGCCACAGCAGTTAAACTCATCCAAGATCATCTATCACAGATCTTTGAGGAAAAGTCTGTTTTCTTAAGAACCCTACCTGCTGTGATTATATTATGAAGAAATTTTATCTGAGAGAAGCTTCAGTGCATGGTGGAGGAAGAAAAACCCTACTGTAATGACAGAGCACAGGTTCTTATTTCAGAGAATGAAAACATTATAGAAATTGAGCTCGTTTCTTCTGCTGAACAATCTACGTTATTACAGTTGCAGTGTGTATTTTAATGTGGGTCTAAAAATTAGCATCGCCTTGACTTCTTCAAGTGGGAGCTGCTTTATGCATTCTCTACAGAATGTTACATCATAGTGAATTATCTTTATTGTTAAATTATCCAGAATGGCAAACTTCAGAAAACTAAAACCTCGTGATTGCAGAAGAAAAAGGGAAATATGCTGTAGAAGAGCAATATTAGGCTTAAAACAAGGCATAAATGTGTCTTGCTCTATAGTGTTTTTCTATATGGTATATGCTTTAATTCTTGAATGTATTCACCTGGTTTCAATTTTCATTATAGTGAGGCTTGGCATACATACTTTTATCTGTGTAAGGCCCTGGGTTTATAGATTACTTATGAACAGAGAAGGAAAGGAAGATCTTGTCCTAAATAGAATACTGTAATAGAGGAACGTGTGGTTTATTTGAAAAAGCTTATGAGGGGGATCTTCAAGCGCTTTTGAAAGAGAACATTACAATGGAGTCTTCATTTCCAAATGCAGAGAGAGCCAGATGCATGCCCAAAGCACTCTCTTTTCAATTTTGCACATAAATGTCTACTTTAGTGTATGTTTGACTGCATGGATACGTGTGCATGGAAGCTGCTGACCTGGCACAAGGTCCTCTCCATGTATGTCTGACTATGAGCAGTTTATTTATTTATTTCCTTATTTATTTAATTTTCAAGTTTAAAGCCTGGCTATAAACCTGCATTTAAAGAATGATGACCACCTCAGGATAACTGAATATCTACTTCTGCTTACATTAGCCTAAAAGAAACGACACCACTTTTTGAGGTGTGAGTAGGCTTCCCCTTGCTGAAGCCTAGGCTTGATCTGCTCATAGTTAGACATGGCTGTGTTTCTAGTCCATGGGAAGTTTCAGATACCCAGAGGGGAACAAGTTCCTTCCATCGACTGTTTTTCAAAAGTCTTTTTCCTCTTTCTCTTCAAGTCTGGACAAGACTAGAACAGTAAAACAGTAATCTCTGCTTTGGGATTTGGATGGGTTTCCTAAAGCATCTTCAACAGATGAGATTTTCACAGTGTGCTAAGGGCTTGCCATATGAAAATCAGACTTATTTTGGAAACTTGTTTCCTGCGAGTGAGACTGAAACATTCAGAATGGCCCCTCGGCACCTGAAAGGCCCTCAGTGGTTTGGGTGAAAGGCCAAAGGGCATCCTCATTCTCCTGAGTTTCCATTTCTTGGGATTCTTTTTTCTATATTAAGAATTAAAGTTTGCTCATAGGTGACACAGCTTTCTTGTTGGCAGTGACTTTAAAACCATTTAAAATCTACACAAGACGTTAGAATTACCACATATCTCGTCCCTTGCAATCCTGTTGTGAAATGCGTTTCTTCAACTTTGCTCATTCTAAAAGTGCTGGAACTTTATTGCATCAATATGAGAATAAAGAGAGAAAAACCCGTGTTTCAGTCAGATGGTTAAAAATAGGGAGGAAAGGTTTTTGGTTGAGGATTTGTCATTCTGCATGTGCTGTGCAAAAAAAAAAAAAGTATATATGATTCCTCTACAAAAGCTTCATTAAACGGGAAATGTGTGCATATTTTCTGCCAAAAATGTGAAAAATTCAGTATCTTAAGGCTAAATCAAAGGATTTTAATGAGGTGTTTGAAGAAGGAGAGAGGTAAAGCAACTTGTTTCTACTTGAGAAGAGCAACACCTTTTAGAAAAATGTTAATTAACGCAATATTGACTTGAGAGGTAATATAAGGAGTAGGGGGGCCCAGGCTTTAAAAATCTGCTTGCTATCATGATAACCCACTTAAATCAAAGGTTATTCTTTGAAACATCTGATACATCTATGGATGTATCTGTCTGCACTCAACACTGGAGCAAATCTGTATTGAGCACCATGCTCGGTCAGGCACAGGCTGCTGAAATACACGCTCTGGTTGCAGTCTGCAGCTTTGGCTTGTGTGCCAGAAATGTGTTGGGTGTCGAGAGGGGTGACACAGAACGGCAGAGCCAGGACAGGGAGAGAGGGTAATACTGCAGAGCCAGGTTAGAGCAACCTGTGGGTGTAGGGACCCGGAGGCAGGGCTAGGAGATGTGACCGCAAATACGCCTGTGCACAGCCTGCGAGGTGAAGACAAGGAGCTTCACCTCAAGGAAGGAGCAGAAAGGGAGCCAGCAAAGGTGACGTAGGCAGAATGAAGGTAATGCAGCATTTTCAGGTGGCTTGTGAGAAGGAAGTCAATTGCTGGAAGCCCCGGAGTGGATGCCTGGCCTTTGTCTCCAGAGACTTGTATCAAGAAGAAAACTGCACAGGGCAGTTAGGGCTGACATTGAGGTTAAAATAATTGAAATTTCCATTGAGTTAGAATTCACTGATGTCTGATTGCACAGCGAAGGTGGGAGGCGAGTGATGATTGCTGGACTTGTACCCAGCTGAATAGAAGCCCTGGGGTGTGGGAGCTTTTAAAGGTTGTTTTTCTCGTTATGTGTGTATATACTCAGCAGGGTTTCTGGGGGAGTTGCACTAATTAACTCTCCACCCCCACCCTCTTAAATCTGAGCTGAGTACAGCAGCACCTATCAGAGTGGGGTATATGGGACATGAGGTCCTTTCCAGCCAGGCCAGCTGTTCTGAGTTTTGAAACAGATGTTTGAGCCTGAGTCTTAGTCATGCACTGTGATCTCTGTTGGTAGCTAACAGAGGCCAACTTATTTATCTGGGAAACTCCTGGTGAAGTGGAGACACTTACTCTAGCTGGGTTCCTGTGTAGCAACCCATGGCAATGGCATGCTGGAATAATCCTTCTATGTAAATGTTTCTTTTCTCCATTCTTTCAAGTGCTCGCTGACCTCATTTATATAGTATTTCACAGGGTACATCTGGTTTTGGTTGTTTCATGACTCAGTGTTCCAGTCCGAAAACGCAGTGCTGTGATTTAAACCATCGTGTCAGGACAGTGATATACAACTGCCTGTGACCTAAAAGTTGTTGCTGTTGCTCTTGGGCACTGCTCCTGCCTGGCTTTTCCATCCCCTCGAGCCCGTGTCCTCTTTGTGCTTGAACACTCTTGTCCCCAGTGTCAATTACCCACTAGAATTTCTTGAGCTGCGAGTTCTGTTGTACCCATTGACCCTTTTCTTCCACTCTAGCCCACTTTGTGAATTTGGGTTGCTGGGGGTAGGTGCACTGTTTTATCCACTTTAAGGCAATTTGTGTGGGTTACTGGGGGAATATTATGCAGGATGAGCTGCAGTCAGGATTGTTTTCTCTGATGCTTGCTCATCTTTTGTACTTTTCTGTTGTGTGAGTTTACATACACTGCCCAGAAATTTCTTTTCAGGCAGGTGCATTTTGGTGTTTATCCAGGTTACAACATCCGTCTTGGTGGTGTTAAGAATATTCAGGTAACTCTCTTGCAGTTTTTTTGACACAAAAGTTAATAAGATGAATGAGAGAGTATATGTTTTCTTTTCTCCTGCATTTTTTTTTCCTGTAAAATATTAAGAGTTGCCCACACCCTTGGCAGATACATGTCTGTCTATCAAAGCTGATACATGTCAGAGTCTTCCACAGACGAACTCGTTTGAATGGGAGCTGAGGAATTCTGCTTAAATGTGTCACTAAGTGTTCAAACGATACTCTCTTCAGTTTCAGGATGGATTGTCAATTTATGTACTGTCTAACAGTTATATTATGGTTCAACAGCGTGAAAAACACTTTCCAGAATGTGTTAATTTATAATAATTTGGTTTAAGGCAGAAACACTTACTTGAAATTTGCTTGCATTAAGTTACTACTTTAACTTAAATAACTAGGAGCTAGAGAACGAGTGAAACTAGACTAGAATATTAAATGTATTTTCTTAAGAGCCATGTAATGATTAAAAGTGAGAAAATAAGGAAGCTAGTGTAATGAATATTAATACTTCACTCTGCTGTTTTACACTCCCCGTCTTCCACTGTTTTCCTTTGAGTTACTTTATTGCGCATTTTTCATCAACAAATGTGTGCTTATTTTTAAGTGATGTCTTTTGACATATGAAAAATCGTAACAATTAATGACTTGGGAGTTTTGTAGAGCATGAGATTAATGACATCATTTTACCAGGCAGTGTTTGATACCCAGATGCAGTGCTTGCTTAGCTAAAGTTTTAGGAGGTGAAAGCTACCATGTAGACATACACCACAAGTACCAACCCATTGCATATTTGCTGACCAGGGCAACAGATTTTTTTTTTTTTTTTTTTCCCCCAAAGGGAGCAGGAGTTTCCACACAAGAAAACCCTAAACGAAACAGTTATTCAATATTTAGCATTGTGGGAGAGCACAGTCTCTTCTATGTCTCATTATCCATAAGTGCAGGCAGAGGTGTGCTCTCACAGCTTCACATAAAATTGTGATATGGGGGAATTTGATCTAACAAAAATATACTAACTTTTGGATGGTCCTGGAAAAATCATCCTCTTGCAGCAATATGATGCATCATGCTGACATTTTATGTCTTCTTTTTGTTCTGTATTTGTTCCTTCCATAATCTTTGAGGTAATGATTGATATTAATCAGTACATGCCCAGAAAAAGAAACTTTTTTCACTGGTACAAAAGTAGTTTTTTATGGTTTGCTACCTGGAAAGATAAATCCAGAATGCCAGCTTTTGTAGGAGCACTGTGCTGTGCAGTATCCCAACATTGCAGGCCAGTTTGCCAGCATTTCTCAGAGCCATTTGTCCTGCGAGTTCTGACTTTTTTTCAGGCGTTGTGATCATGCAGAGACAATATTTTCAGGGTTTCTGGGCTAGGTATCCAGTAGTGTTAGTGCAGTATAATTTTTACCATGCTGTTGCAGAAATTGATACTGAAAAATTCCTGAGATTTGCTTTTGTGGTTTAGTTACTTTGTTATAACTAATCTCAAAGAATAACGTTTGGGCATGTGGAAGGTAAAGAACCTCTGTCAGCTTTTTCAAGAAGAAGAGGTGAACTGTCTTTATCATGATCAAATTCCTTAACAATAAAGCTAGTGGATACAACCAGACATTCATTTTCACAGGTGATTCCCTTATCTCTGAAAGCTCTCCACGGTCATCTTCCAGCCCACAGGTTGGTGCTGAGAATGCTGGCTCTGTGCTTCTGGTCTGTTTTTGCAGATACAGTTGGAATGGTTGTGAGTGCAGCACGCCAGTTTTTTAGCCCCATATCTTCTTTGTCACCAAAACTTTGTCAGAGTGTTTGTGGAGAATCTGAGGAGCCAGACTGCTGCAGTGTGAGGTCAGTGGCACTAAGGTGCTGCTGAAGCTTTGGGATGACTGAGAGAAGGCAGGACATGAGGAGAGCTGCCATCGCTGATGGTTTAGCTGGGGTGGGGTGATGGAGCTGGAAGGGTTTGCTAATAAGAGCAAGAATGCTCTTCAGGGTCTTTGTAACTGGGATTAGCTCCAAATCCCACTGATGCCCTTTATAATGACTTCAGCAGCACTGAAGAAATGTTTTTTAAGGTCTGAGATAATAAGTTCATCTGCATATCTATGGCATCTGCTTCTGTATTGTTCAAGACATAGTGGGGCTGACAAAATTTCATTAATTTCAGGACCGAAGGCTCAGGCAGCTTGTCAGAATCTGGTATCTGCTTTTCTTGGGTGACCTCTGGCATATGGAAGTTTTCTGTTTGTTGGTGGAACCAAGTGATAACATTCCTCTGTGGGCAGTGAAGGGCTTATTTCTCATTTATCATTTCCATTTGGATTTTTTTTTTAATCTTGCTTGATTGAAAGATTGTTGAAATGCTAAATATTACGTTGTGAAATTTTTTGAATATGAACATTTTTTTCTTTCCCCTCTATAGTCAATATATCTTCACTAAATGTTTGTCCAGAAATATGTCCAGTACATTGTAAAATAGCACCAAATGCATTGACTACAACTAATAAAGTGGTTGACTTCTTTCCTGGAAAACAGCCTCTGTGCTCTCATTCATATTATAAATTAATTCTGGCAATAAAAAGTACATATTGTTAACACCTCAACACTTTATATGTAGTATATTTGTAGTTAATTTGTTTTGTTTTGTTTTAAACAGGATTTATCTGGGGAAGGCTACAGAGACACTATTGGTGATGAACACTTTCATCTAGAAGGTATTTAAAGAACAAAATTTTTTGGTTAATATAAAGGGGTATTGGAGTAAGTAGTAATAAATCAGTGTGAGACTGCATATACTGAGAGTGCAGTTCTTGATCTACTGATGTGTCATTTGCCTGAAAGGACTGTTAAGATGGAAATAGCATATTATTTCTGTATCTGCTACTACTAGTACTAAAAAAAGTCTCCTAGTCGAACCACAGGGACCAAATGTTTTAATTCAAGGTCTCACCATTTTCTCCAGATACTTCTCTTGACGTTGGTAGCAGTGGTGACTGTCACTGTCCCTGGCAGAGGTGGCAAATGCAGTGAGTGAAATTGAGTTATATGAGTTATATGAGACACTGCACTCCCTTCTGCTTACAAAAACCAGCCTTAGGAACTCCCACATTAATTTCTAGTAAGGACTAGAGACTCTTATTCAACACATTTTTCTTGAATGTGAATGGAATCATTATTGCCTCAGACAACTTCTCTTTCCATCTCATCTCTTCCTCTGTGATCAGGCAGTTGAGATGGAATCATTGTTGTGGGAAGAACCTTGAGTATGGGTGCTGTGTTCTGTCAGAGAACACCCTGAGCTTCAGGGACAAGTGGGAATTCATGAATGGAGGAGAATAATTTGTTGCTCACTCCTTTCAAGGAAATGAGACTTGAGAAACTCTCTAGTATAACAAGTGGTTGCATGGCCTGTGTGCTAGGTTTATATTATACACTGGTGGAAACAATACACCCAATTTATTTAGAGCAATGAACCATCTCAAGCTTAATCTGGAAATTTCTTTTATAATCCAATCATTTGTTTCTGGTATTAGAAGCTTTTGTATAAACAGAACTTGAAAGATTCTCTCTGTTGAGAATGTCTGCCTTCCCATTCCTTACTTGTGCAATGTGTTAATATACCGTGATTCTTGGACTCCAAGTTTCTATCATCTCTGTGGTTTACAAAGACTGCATGCCTTGTACGTGCCATAACACAGGAACTCACTTTCAGCCGGTGCTTGTAGGCTGCTGTTAATCACAGAGGCAGACTGTACTTGCCATGATGGAGTCAGTGTTCGTTGAGTGGTTTTGTATTTAACTTCGCCACAGTTTTCCAATCTCCCCTTAGTAGGACATAATGCTAATAAAGGGTAGGATTTTAATTTTAGAATTACAGGAGAAACTACTTCAGACAGGATATTAAATGTCAGCAAGGTGAATAATTTCATTTTCTTTGTCTCATTCTATCGTTCCTTGCCTGTAACGATTTCTTTCTTTGTTGTGTAGCATTGTCTTGCTTAGCAAACATAATGTTCAATATATAATATTTTCAAACTAGTCAGCACCAAGATTTAGATACCAGCAGTAGTCCATCCTGTGTGTGCTGTCACCAGGGAAGAGCTGCTCTGTGGCATCTTTCCAGCTGGGAGGAAGGTGACTGTTCCCACCCAGTGCTCAGGCAAACGCATGCAGATTGTCAGAGCTCGCTCCTCATCCCTTCTGCTCTCAGATCTCCAGGCTGTGCTTTCCATGCTGGGGACAGTGTTAACCACTTCCCATTTCGTTCAGGTATTGAAAATCTTAGAATTATCAGACAAAACTACAAGCATTGTGTTAAACCATCCTTTTTGTGAAACTTCATACTTTTTAGTTGCATCATACTTTAATGATTGTGCTAGTACTAACACAAAACTCCGATATTAGATAAAATGAAGCTGAAAAATGATTTGAGATCTTTGATGGGGCACAGCTTGAGTTCTGTGTAGCTTAGGTACAAGATGGCAACTGTTGCACCTCTTCTCTGCATAGAAATGTTTTTATGGGAAAATGTAATTAATATTCTAGAACATGGATTAGTCTTTCAATCTAAAATAGTTTTCTGCCTTTATTTTGCTGCCTCATGATCTTTACATATCTACTGGTATGAAACGTGCTGCATGATTAGATGTCCATGTGTCATAAGATAACATCAAAGTCACCAACAGCTTCAGAGACAGGGATCTGTAACCTGGAAAATGGTTGGTTAGACTAAGCTCAGAGGGGACATGAGTGAACTATATTCTGTCTTCACAAATACATGGTAGGGATGAAAAAGAAACATTTCTCAGATTTGCGAAAAAAGTGCAGCAAGTGCTACAGTTCTGGTTTGGGGGAACGTTAGAGCCTTCACTCTCAGGAACTTTATTGGAGAATAAATCTGAGTTCTTGAGAAGACTCTTACTGAAAAGACAAAGTGGCAATAAGAGAAATAATTGAATTCCTTGTTTTGTTTTACATAGCCAAGTTCATTACCTTTTTTTTCCTTCTCTCTCTTTCTTCCCCCCTCTTAGCTGTCTGAGCAGCACAGATAAAAAGAACTCTCTTTGCTGGATTTAACTTCTGTGTTGTTATGTAAAGCTTGATCAAATCCTTTCGTCTTAACAGACTTAACTGGCCAACAGCAAAAGGCTCGGGATTCTGGGATTAAGATTGTATTTGGTAAGAGGACTGGTGCATTAGTGCTTTCTTTTGAACTATACAAAGAACAAAGTAAACATCAAAAGCATTAAGCCATGAGAGCGGATTGTTGACTCAATGTTGCTGCATGACAAGAGGTTAGAACTCAATAGCGGCAACTCTGTTTATTGAGTGCTGTGCAGAAAGAAACGGTTTGACCAGCATTGTCTATTATATCCACCACCTGCCTTTGATTTTGCTGCTGGGCAAGTCACTAAATTGAAATTTTTGGATTTTCTCTTATGTGGTCAGTGATTTCCTTAGATAAGAGACACCAATGGAAACCTCAGTCTCATATTACTCTTACTCTGTTTTCCTTCTTCCTCTTTCATTAATAACACAACAACTGGGCACGCTGGATATGGGTTCTTTAGTGGATTCGTTTGCATCTTGAATTCCAAGTGATTTCCCACTGCATTTCAGAGGCTTCCAGTTGCCAGATTTGGAGCACTTGTGCAATCTGCTGAGGCTGTGTAGGAATGTCTCGTGCTCGGACCTCCTTGTACCCCCAGTTTCTGCACAGGAAGGATGTGCTTCATCACCCTTCATACACAGGGTAAAAGAGCTCCCATTTTCTCTGCCTTGTCCCTAGCTAGAATAATGGGTTGCCAGAGCTGATTGACCAGGGGTGGCTGTGGAAAAAGTCACAAAAACTAGCACAGACATTGGGAGATATTTTCCATTTCGTGTGGGTGGAGAAGCTGAAATGGCAGTCAGGAATTGAGTGCAGGATCAAGCAGCAAGTCACTTTTCTGCCGTGGAGACAAGTAGGTGGCTCAGAAAGATATCTGTTCTTTGTGTGCTCAGTAATGACATCCTAGTGCTCCCTCAGCTCTTCTAGGCATAAGTAAGCTTCTAATTAATTGTTTGAGAGTCCTGCTCTTGTTTTTCTGAACCTTTTTCAGCTGCTTTCCCTGGACCCTTTGAGAAAATTTTGCAGCTAAAACTTGTAGACCAGGAGAACTTTCTTATCTTGACCACTCCATGTCTTTCTGAAATAAACTGGGGTTTCTCCATCTTACCACTTGAACATATAAAAACTTTACAGAAAATTCAGCTCAGGAAGGAAGCCCTTCCTCTGATGCAGACTGATTGTACAGAGGGGTGATTTCTTCCTTTTCCCAGTACAAGCTCTTGGGAGTTCCATGGGGTACAGCTACCTTTTGGAGTTCACAGTGAAGTGTTGAGCTTCACCTTGAAACCTAACCTGTCGTCCCAATTATTTATGCAATAATGTGATTTCTCGTGTCACTGTTCTCTTGAAAAGTATGATTTAAGTATTTCTGTTGATCAGAAATCTTGCCTCTCTTGAGATCAGTCTAGTCCTGTACCTGTCAGAGGAGCTGCCTCTTTCACTGATAGCAATCTGCTTGCTGTTCCGTTTGTCAGCTGAGGGTGATGTCTTGATTATTATTCTCTCAACAGAAGACTGGAGAAGATCCAGGCCTTCCTGGTGCCTTTTCTGAACATGATATCCAAAGTCCTGTTGAAAGTAGTGACAGAGCTTGGCCTGAATCAACAAACCAAATTTTTTATATGTTTCCCAAGCCAGATGTACCTAAATCCCTAGATGAAAGATGTTCCCTATTCTGGTACCAGAAAGGACAAATTATTCAGGTTGTCTTCTTGCCCATTAATATTAGAAAGCCCTCCTGCAGAGTTCAAAGCATATGTTGCTGCTGAAAAAAATCTAGCAGATCTGTAAAAGAGTTACTTGTTGCACTTTCCACATATTTACAAGCCATTATGGAATTTTTAAACCCGCAATTAAGGTATTCTGTATTCAGCAAAGCAGAAAAGTAAATCACTATATTCCTAATACTGTTGTATGTTTTTCAACTTGTTACTAGTGTGTGCAGCCTGTCCTTCATGTCTTCCTCCCCAGTATCCAGGGAATCTGTGGTCAAGTGGGAGTTGAGGTGTGGTTGGCAGTGTTCCAGCATGAAGTGCTGTGTTGTTGTTTTTGACTTTAACAAGAACCAGTAAGCAAGCAAGGAACCAACAGTGAGGAATGAACTGGTGGTTGAAGGCTGCTGATCTGCCCAGAGCTGACAGCCCGCCTGGAGCCCCCCAGCTGCACGTGCTTCCCCGTCCACGCTGATCCCAGACATCCCAGGGCTGGGAGGGCCTTGGCTTCCAGGTGGATGCTTCCCTTTGCCGGGGCTGCAGCAGCAGGGGAGCCATGGGGGGAGCATCCTTTCCCACTGCACCCCGCAGCAGGGCTGCTCCTGTGTGAGCGACTGCCTTTCCTCTGCCTCTCCATTCAGGGAAAATTCAGCGAAGGGCTTAGTTCCTGGAGTTTTTCTAAAATTAGTGATTGGAAGAATATTTGTCCGGTTGTCAGCTCAGAGGAAGGGTGGTAAGGTATAGTCCCTGGGCCCAATTTTTTAATGAACTTATCAACAAAGGCAAACTTGAACAAGCATTTTAACCAGTTTTAGCTAACCTTCTACTTGCCTGGGGGACACTTTTAACCATATTTCGTTAATCTCTTAACTCTAATAAATTAATGTATTGTTCTAGGCTGAGCTATGAATAGGTAATAAAAGGCAGTTATTTCAAATCACATTCCTCTCTCTAATGCTTTCAGTTATGATGGTTACTTATTTTCTAAAGCTAAAATAATTTGTTTTATTTTATATACATGAAATTCCAGTGTATTTATAGAAAAGGTATAGATTGCATCTTGCACAAAGACAAATTTGCTTTATGTTGGCACCATTGTTGTTACCTGCATAGTACTATTGACACAGGCTTGGTGCTTTGCAGAAAATGATGTCTCTTTTCTCTCAGGTTCTTAAACCAAATACCTGTTTATCCCTCGCATTGCAAACAGAGTGTTAATAATTCTACCTTAAAAGTGCTCTTGTGGTCAGCCTTCTGGGATGTTATATGGGAACTCTGCATTTTAATGATTTGTTGCTAATCCTACACACTTACCGTAGATTTGCTATGCACGAGTGTATGCTATGTGATCACCTCACACTGGTGATCACTTCCTCGCTGGCTGTATTTTTTTCAGCTCTCAAGAGGTTTCTGCTGTATCCTTTCCTAGCTATTCAATATGACATGAAACAACTCCGAAAAATGCCTTCAGCCACGGGGTGAGCCCCTGGCAGCAGGCAGCAGTGTGTGACAAGCAGCGGGTCCCTGCTGAGGCTGGCAGCTGATAAGCTGGTTACTGTGCACTGGAAGGAGCACCAAAGGACGTGGGGGTGTGGGGAGGAAGGAGCAGTGGAGAGTGCCAAGAGAAAACTGCTTAGTTTGGCAGTTGGAATAAAAGTCACCAAAGAACATGAGACTGGTAGGATTAGCAGAAGTTTTCCTGTGGTTGTGCACAGATCCAGGAAATTATAAGAAGCAGGTAGGCTGCTTGCCATGAGTGGGAGGAAAATCTTACGGCATGAGGCACTTTGAAAAAAAAAATTAAAAAAAAAATATAAAATTGTACAAGTGTTTCTTAACATTAGCTGTTCCAGTTGAGGGGGGTTGGTATTTGGATCAGAAGCTTTTACTTCTAGAGCTGCTGTTTCAAGTGCAGCCAGGTCAGTAGTGATGAAAGACTGTTGCCATCCAACGGTTGCCCATGGCCTGTGTGTAATGAGTTAGTGGTCTCCAGGTGTTTCCAAATGAACCTTCACAGTGCGTCTAACAGCTCCCACCCATGTTGGCAAGCAGAGCACAGAAAGGCAGTGAAAAGTGGGCTGTTAGGACACCTCAGAGGGTGAGCTTTGCTTCTCACACCGAGCTGCTGCTGTGTGGACAGCGTGTGCTCTCCTCCCCGTGTCCTGCTTGTTCCCTGCATGGAGCGTGTCGCTCTCTTTAGCTGACACCCCACCAGCTCCCGCTGGTGCTGCCTAACAGGCTGTGATGGATGATGTGTTTTGTCCGTGGTTTGAGAGTGTTCTGGGTTATAATCCTCTGCGTTAGACCGGCAAGATCATACCTGCTGTAGGGAGCAGTTTCACGTTGATCTCTGTGTTCAGATCATTCCACACAGCTGGAAAGTTGTTATATTGAACACAAGCAAGTTGCATGTTTGGTTCAGGGGCACAATAGCAAAGCTGAGAATGGAGTTTGGGATTTTCTGCAACCGTGTCTGTCCCTTAGGATATGACAGAGAGGGAGTTACAAAGTACAGTACACAAGAAAGCCTTCCAAAGTTACAAGTGGTCTACGTTCTTTATGATGGCTGAAGAAAGCCAAATGTTAATAAGGAAGTGAACAAGCACCTCCAAAAAATCAAAGAGTTGACCCTTAATGAGTATCTTAAATGTGGAAAGCGTTAAAATAATATTAGGTGCATGGTATTTCAAATCATACTGGTTTTCCATGTTCTTTCCATCTACCTAAGACAGGCAACTTTTCCTTCTTCCACAGAGAAGCTAATGCTTTTCCTGAGTGGTCATTAAAGGAAGAATCAATTAAAAATAAGAATATTCTTTTGTTCTCAGCTCTGGGGCAGTCATCAGCTAGTTTGCTAGGAGGCAAACAGTCACCTGTTGAAAAGTCCATGTCTACAGATCTCTCAAGCTGCTTCTCCTGTAGCGTGTGAGAGCCAGAGTGTCAGGGTGCATGTGGGAACTACATCCATACCTGGGTGTACCTGTGAGAGAGCTGAGCCAGGGTCTGTGGTACAGAGATAAAGCTGCATTACTGGACATGTGCAGCAGGATAATAATGGACTTGAACTTTACCCCAGGACATCCACCACCAAGAACAAAGAATGAAATATGGGAACAAGTCAGCAGTTTGAAAACAATCTCTCTGGAAACATGATGAATGCCAGTGGTTTCATTTATTCTGCTTGAACAAAGGTCCTTTTCTACTTTTAATTTCCCAGCAACGATTATTACCAGTTATTTTTTCTTGTAGCTTTGACCACAGTTCATGGAGGTTTTATTCAATATATTTTTGAAAAGTGAGTCAAAATGCCATTCTTCCCTGACTCTTTTGTGACTCTCTCCTTTTCTTTTTTTCTCTTTTTCTCTTTTTTCCCCTTTCCCCTTTCCCCTTTCCCCTTTCCCATTTCTCTTCCCTTCCCGGAACCTTCCCGGAACCTTCCCTTTTCCCCTCCCCTCCTTTCCTTTCCTTTCCCCCATGTGAAGCTAGTGCATATTTCCAGTCAAAGATTTTGGACTAGATAATACTCTCATCCTGGTGTTCATAGAATTATTCCAGTTTTTTGCCCTTATCATTGAAGAGAAGTTTTGGCCTTTGATATTTCAGAAGACACCACCTTTGTTTCAGATCCCTTTCCTTTACATGAAGCACTACACCCATTTTTAGCTCATTTTTAGAAACCTTGAATACTGCATTTAATAGGCAATACGTCCTGCTGCAACTCCCAAATATTCCTGATCTTGCAAGTTTTCTTGTGTTTCACTGACCTGTGACAGCACCAGGCAACTGAGCCTGAGTGCTGCCTTTGCTGGGCTTTTGGTAGCTTTCTGCAAAAGGTTTTTGTTTAGATCCCATGTGCATGGTTCTGTTAAGGCCCTTCTCTCCTGCCCATAGGGATTTCATATCTCGGGGTGTCTCTTGTGTGGACACACGTTATCACACAGGATTAAATAGTTCTTGCATTTCTGGGAGTGCATTTAGGAGCCATTGTTTTATATAGGCGGCCTGCCTGATAGATGCAAAGCAGATCGAAGCCTGAGTTTAGCCACAAAAACCCTCTGAACCTCAGAAGCACTCGAGTGTGTAGATGCAGAGCTGTGGAGGCAATTTCCATGACAAGCATGTTGCTTTGCCAGTTGCTGTTCCAAATTCAAAGTGTGTATCAGTCAGGCTGCTTTTGTGTGTTTCAACTCCACTTCTGCTGCAGTAGCTACAGAAACCCAAAGTTTTACCTCACCAGGCAGAACAAGTGCCCTTTGTTACCTAGACAGATTACAGGTTTTTCTAAAGTCTGCTCTTCATAAAAGCCCAGCTTGAACAGTGGAAATTCTGACTTGCCTCAGATACTGAGGAGACTTTTATAGTTTCAAGTAGCTCCAGGGTTATATTTTAAAAGTTGAATTTCATCACATGTTTCAAGTTTTGTGGAAAAAAAAAAGGCATGATATTTTTAGCAGAAAAAAGTCCCCCCACACCTTTTTTCTTAACAGATGTTTCATCTCAATCATATCCAAACCTCAAAGCACAAGTAGCAGTCAACTTTATTCTCCTGTGGAGAAAGAGATAAAATGTCATTTGTTTGGAAGATGAGCTTTTTTTTTTTTTTGTAACCACAACTAGTTTGTGAGTAAAAGCAAATAATAAATTCAGCACTATGGGGTTGTGGAAATGAACCTGAAGCAACATTTCTGCTCTTGAAAGAGCTTGGAGTCCAGCTGCTCTTGTTAGATGGAAAGTCCCAACCCCCAGTCTACCAAAAAATTTAAAACTACCAGCAATCAGTTTTTCCTTGCTTTATAAATCTGATCCAGCAATCCAGGTCCTTTCGCCAGCAAAATACGTCATCCAGAGTTCTCAACTTTGTATAAAAAAGGATTTAAAACAGTAAAGGTGACAGAAAGAGAGGAAAGGAATAGTAGTTGTAAACCAAAATATCCAGAAGTAAAAGAACCACTATGCAAGGAATTTTCAGAGGGCTCTGGAGGAGTGGAGAGCATTTCTGTGCCTTGCAGCCAGGGCTGCGCTCAGGGCTCAGTGCTGGCATGGGAGCTGTCAGGGGAAGCCAAGGCAGCCCTGGACTCTGTGCATGAAGGATATTTTTAGGAGGGAGTTATAGTCTGTTCTAGGGATGTGGAGGCATAAAGATGAAGTGTGGTGCTGCAGAGCCTTATTTTGCTGTTTCAAGGAGCCTTTAAAGGGTGTGGAGCCATCCAGGTGTGGCAGAACATTGTTGGCAAAGCGGGGTTCAGATTAATCCTCCTCCTGTGCTGCTGCAGGACCCCTGGGAGCTGCCCTGTCCCAGGTACCTGTGCCCTGCAGAAACAGCTGCACAGACCCCTCTAACACATGGCTATTGCTGCCCAGATTTCAAGATGTTACCTCTGAAGGTAAATTCAGAGTGTCAGTGTCTGGGAGAATTTGTCAGGATCTTCCACCAAAGGGGTAGCTCGAAGTGGTAAGCTGAGTCTTGAGTTGCAAGCAGGTGGTCTCTGGAGCAACAGGAAGGGCTGGCTCCTCCTGTCAGTGTGCTCCAAACCATCTCTTGTGTTTGAGCAGCATGTGGGCTGCCATCTCTGGCTGAGGTCTTTAGGCTGTACTAATTAACAACGGTGTGCGGATGCCCGCCTTTGCTCTGAGGGAACTATTTCTCTGATGAGATCCTGTGTGCTCTCCAGACTTTAGGTGGTTGGGTCAAGCCCTGATGAAATTTATTTCTCTGCGTGTTTTGCAGTATGCGACACAACACCTCAGTACCATTCCTCAGCCGTACATAAATGTGGAAAGGGAAAGAGACATATGTGCATGTGTATGTGCTGGACTGTTAGGATTAGTCACAATAATGCTTTTCCCTTGTTCTGTGGATCAGTCTCCATTCTCCTCCGCCTCTCAGAGTAATATGCAGGGCTCTGAGCATGGGAACACTGAACCTACTACTGAATATTAACTATTAAAGAGTTGTCAGATGTGTAACTAATTCATCACAGCCAAAATAATGTTACAGTGTGGATCGAGAACATTGCTCTCTGTAAAAGGTTAGCTCTGTGAGGGTCAGAGTGACATTCCTCCTCATGGGAAGCAATTCTGATGAATTGAATATTACAGTTCAGATACCTTTAGAGGCCCTGTTATCACAGCAAAGGTGGTAGAAACACGATTTTCTTATTGAACATCTAAGTTAGAAGGGAGCGAGTTAATATCAAAGCCTACGTTATTAATAACATTACCTACTCAGTCTTCATTTGAATAAAGGGTTATGCAGTGGCTGGGTCTTTTTCTTCTTTTTATTGCCTTGTGAATCTCAAGGGGGAAAAAATCCAAAGATACAAAGGAAATTCAAGATAAAAAATCCTATGTGAACGTGCATATCTGCAGCTGACACTGAGAATGGATTTTTAAAATGCAAAATTGTTACCAGTTACTAACCAAAATCAGTGTATGACCATCTTTAGAGAAGAGAGGTCTTTTTTCTTTTGTTTCAAGTCACAAGTGATCGGTTGATGTCCCCATCTGTCACTGTTCAGTAACAGAATTCAACACTTCACAGGCCCATTCAGAGCCCCCGGGACATTGAATACTGATAGAAAGTGGTGAGTGGTCCATATGACAGCCACGGTTTTCACTTAAGGAACACTTACCCATGTTAAACGATACAACAGATTGCATTCTGTTCATGTGGGGTTTGATATGTCCACTGATCAAACAAAAATCTTGCTTCTACAGGTATCATCCTGAGCTATTCTGACCAAAGCTTATGGAGATTCTGCCCTGTTTTCGTGTTCTCCTCCCACCACGCCCCACCCCCCCCCCCCCCTTTTTTTTTTTAAGATAGGGGTGGGGAATGAGAAATGATCTTCTTTGATCTCCAATGAGGAAGGGGAAAAAAAAAGAGTGTTCTGTTCAGGCTTTTGGCTAACACAACAAACAGTGTTTAAAATTTAACTTTGCTTAATTAATTAGTAATTCTGTTTAGTGCTGTCTGATCTTCATCCAAAAGGTATTTTGAAGCTTGAGAACTGAACATCAAAGTGTATTGGGTGAAGATGGTCAAGTAAGGCATTTAATCTGGCAGTTTCTGTTGATGAAATACAGCCAGTTGGGGAACTAATTGGAAAAGGGAATCATAATCTGGCAAAATTCAGCAAACTCCCTCCCTTTAGCAAACTCACTCCAGAGAGAGTGAGAGAAAACTAGGTTTAGTGTTTAAGCATGTATGAGTTACACCCTAGCTAGCAGAGAGAGACCATATTGTCCTTTGTATCGTCATCTTTAGTATAAAACTTTTTTTGTGAGGAAATAGTAAAAAAATCCACCCCACTCTCCCCAGTGTAAGAGCCAAAAAAACCCCAAAACCAACAAACTAAAAAAGCCAGACATAGATAGAAACCTGTGATTCTGCAGCAAAGCTTGGAAATACTTCTACTTAGAAATGTCAAATTTTTGGGATTGGCAAAAGGAATTGAACCTTTAAGGGGGGTGGTGTTGCACAGATCTGTAAGTTTGATTAAATTTTATTCAGGAAAGAAACTGTTTTCTGAATTTTTGAATGAATTTCAGTTTAGCCATTCCTCAATATCCTAGTGCTGTCTTGTCAGAACCATGCCTGAATATTTAAAACATATTTTGGTTGTCTGTTTTTGTTGGGGTTTGGTTCAGTTTGGTTTGGGGTTTTTCTTTCTTTCAAGCTGTCACAAGGTCTGAGTCACTACCCCTCTGCTCTGTCTCCTCCTGCTCAGGTGCTGGCAGTAGATCTTGTGACATTGTGACTCTTTTATTTTCCCCTGTGGTGTGCAATTGAACCTTTAATTTGTGCTGTGACCATCAGCAAGAAGCCACAAAATAGCAGAAGATGACTTCTCTCCATATTTTCAGGTTGAAATACCCATCCTGGATTTTTTAGGAGGCACTACTAGTATGGCTTCCTCTAAATTGGTTTTGACTTGTCCCGCTGGAGTTCAAATGGACAATTAATTTCCCTACAGTAAGTTTCAGAGAAGGCAGCTTGATCTTTGTTGTTTTGAAGGGTGTGTCTAATTCATCAGCCTCAGCTTTCAGACAGGGAAAGCTGAATTCATGCTCTTGGCACTGACCCAGGACGAGCCTGTTTTTCTATGTGCTTGTTCTGGTGGCTGTGGAACAGGAATGTTTCTGCCTGATCCCATTCTCCCTATGTTCAATTGCCACTGGAGAAGAGGGCCTTTGCTCAAGCAAAGTTATCTCCACCAGGGATTTATTTCAATCAAATCAGTGGAATAAAACAAAGTGTGCTTAATGGGGGTGATGTTTCTTAATCCATGGCCTCCAGGAGAACGTAGAAGTGAAATCTGAATGTGAATGTAATTGTTAATTAAAGGACTTCTCTTCAATTTAGACTTTCAAACATGGTTGTTATTGCTCTGGTTGTTGCGCAGTCAGTAAAGAATGTCAGTTATGTTTGTCAGACTTGATTTGCGATGAAAAAGTGTTGGCAGAACCAGCTAACTTAGACATCAGAGACTTCAGATAAAACAATGAAACTAATTCTTCTTCTATCCCTTTGGTTCTCATAGTCTCTAAGTTCTGCTGCATCTGCTGGATCTGTAAATTGGAAGGGAAACCTTTGCCCTTTTGATGTCCATGGGAATTTTACTGCTGAGCTTGGCCAGCTCTTTGTCGCTCAATTCGACCAGTCAAATATTGCTTCTGAAGTTCAGTTTGACCTGTTATAGAAGTGTTTACAACTTCTCCTCCTTGTCTTAATGTGAAATTTTTCAATTTCCCTTTTATCCTACTCCCCCACAAGTCTCAGGTTCTAGTGTGTGGTTTGTTCTTTTCCCCACGTACAGATAATTCTGTCCCTTTGTTTCTGGTAGTAGTTTTAAAGAATTACTGTGGAATTCAGTCTATCCAACATGAGAGGAAGGCTAATAATATTTCAAAGGTTTGGTTTCATGTATAGTAGGTGCTGACTTTCATAGGTGGCATGTTTGTCAATTCTCCAATTTTACCTTTACTCTGGTTTCTCCCAGTAATGACCCTGACATTGAGATGGGGTTAACACATCACTGGAAATGTCCAGTCATAATTCACCACTGTGGACTTGCATAGGTTCTTCCACAGTTCTGCTTTTTGAATTAAGATGATGCAACAAGCACATACCTTTCAGAATGGCTGTCCTTCCAAAGAGGTTCTGAAGTTACTTGTCTATTTAGCCAAGTTACTTGTCTATTTAGCCTGAGTTCTCCTCATTGTTGTGCAAATCTGGAGTTGATAGCCCGGCCTTGGACATTCATCAGAGTTGTACCCTTTGATTCTGTCCTCAAGATCCTGTTAATCCATCTGACTAAAATGTGAAGTACAGCTGAAAACCAGCGTGAAACTGTCCTTACTTTGAGAAGGCAGATCATTTGACAAAAAGCATGGTCCTTTGCTGGAATTGAGAAATATGGAATGGCATGCCACCTGAGTGAGGGTGAGAGTTTAAACACCCACTTTCCCACCTGAGTGCAGCTCTATTTTGGTGTTTTCTTTTTTCTCCCTTATTGTCAGATGCAGGATGGAGGCAAGAGAAAAATGGGGTTTTTTTGCCTGAAGCTTACTATTCTATGCTCATTCAGTATACAGAGCACAGCAATCAGTTTATCTCATTTCTGGGGTATATTGGTGATTCCTATTACCCCCTTTCCTTGGGAATAAAAAAAAAAGAATTCTTCTGGGATGAGTCTTAATATCTTTAAACTGGTGTTCATTCTCTCACTTTTTTCCTCCCCCACTTCAATTATGAGCTGTTGGGTGGTAGTAATTAACAATTGTAGAGAGAAACATCTGCTAGTACACTTAAGCCAGTCAGTTTGTTTTTCATGAAAGAATGGTATTTCACAATTTTTCCAAGTTAATATTTTTCCTTTATTGTCTTTCCAATTTCAAATATTGTCCAGACGCATTTTTTGTAGTGTCTTAAGGTTATACAAGTGAATACAAGACCATTAATAATGAACAAGAAAATAACATAATAAAGAAAACATATGCAATATTTAATTTCACGAAACATTCTGTTAAGGAACATTGTTTTTGAGACCATATGGTTATTCCCATGAGAAGCAATACATATACTTTTTTTTCCCCTGCAGTTGTGGATTTCCACAACAAGGGCACGTTTCTTGTGTATTTGTCTATGTAGCACGTTCTTTTTGTCAGGACTTGTATTTGAATGGGGAGGTAAGTAAGTATTTTTGCACAGATGATGCATTGTATGCAGACCTATTTCTGATGGCCTAGACTTTGGAAACACAAGTCTATTAATTCTCCACGCTCCTTTGAGACAGCTATCTTGTCTGGTCTAGTTTAATATCATTGGCAGAGCTGAAAGGAAGTTCACATTGTGAATATATCTGAACCTTGGCATGCAGCTCACTGGTGGATCTCTGTTTACAGGCTGCCAGTTTTAACTGTCCTGAGCAGACATCCCCATTTTATTTATAAGTAGGCTCTGCATGTGTTTGTATCCCTCATGAAATTGAGCACATGTCAACAGTCAAAACTAAGTATAGCAGCAAGATACCAAACACTTCTCCTTCTCTTCTCAGACAAAACAGTATGTGTTTTTAAATGTTCATTGGGTTTGGATAAGGCTAATGGGGCTATATGCACAGACACATTATTTGATCACTTGTAAATACTATTTTAATATCTCCATATTCCCCCTTAAAGTTTCCTCAGATTTCATTTTTCTTTGCTGAATGAAACTTGACATCAGGATGAGATCACCAGATTTCCCCATTTCATTTGAGCTCCAAAATGAGTAACTGATTGCAAAGGATAATTCCCTGGAGCAGCAAGGCCAATAAGTTCTTCAGATCAAAGGTCAGTGAAGCTCAAAGAGGATAATTTCTGGCATACAGTGTTTAAACTCTCCCAAGGAGTGTACTGCAAGATGTATCCCCTCCTTCCCCAATAGCTGAACCCTTGTTTTTTGAGAGGAGTAATTTGTCAGTGCACATTTTTTTCCTCTGTTACATAAATTATACATTAAAGTGAAAGCTTCCTACCTGAACACACAAACTGTGCATCCAGAAAGGTTGTTAAATGTGCCAGGGGAAGGGCTGCTCCTGAAAGCAGAAGGGAACTCTGTGCTGCTCCTCTTGGAAGCACCTGCTGGACTGGGGAACTCTGGAGCTCTAGGCACATGGCTTTCCGCACAGTGCAAGGGCGTGCTGGTGGAAAGGAGGGAATTCTCTGTAAGACACTTTGTTTTGACAGAAACCCGACAAAGAGCAGTCTGTCAGGGAATAGTCGCCTTGTACAGGATCTGCCTCACGGTGCTAGGCCTAACGCAGCCTGCCATGCCATCATCATTTGGGATGCTGGCCCTCAACAGATAAAAGACCACTGTAGAAGTCTTTTGGCCGTTATGTATTTTTAAACATTTAAAAGAACGTGTGATAACAGGAGTGGATTTTTTTTTTTCCAAATGGCTGTTCATTGTCTCAACGAAGCTAGGGGTCATACCAGCCCAGCTTTCATTTATTTCACATTCCCTAGAGCAAGACTGTGAGAGGTTGCAAAAGCCTCTGTTACGGAAGTCTCTATCAGGTTATAACTGTGCATGTGAAGAACCAATCACTGGTACAAATGAGGCCCTGAAAATCTAGGGGTGTGTCCAATAGCTATGAAGAACCACTATCAGTGTAACTGTCTTTGCTAGGAAGGCCCAGGTTTCCTTTTTGTTTCTTGTTAGAAAGAACAAAGCTCTGGACTAAAGTAGACAAACAAATGTTGTCTTTTTTTTTTGTATGGGAATCTTTCTGTGGCCTTAGCTTTGAACTTCCAGGAATGTGGAGTTGTATTTATGGGCAAAGTGAGTATAAAGCAAATGGCACTTTGTCAGATATACTTCAAAGTTATGTATTGGAAATAGCATTTATTTTAATAGCTGTCTTACCTATGATAAACATTGTACAAAAACCTCCTAAGAAACAGTCCCTGCTTGTCCAATAACACCACGTTAAATGAATCAGGGAAGAGACTGCTGTGAAGCAGCGTTGCCTTTGTCTGACCCTCCTACTTAGTTTATGTTTGGTGTAAAGAATCCTAACATGACTTGGAGTAGAAATCAAAGTGTATCAGCATCTCGGTATGTGTATAGTAAACACCACTGCATTCATAAAATGCAAACTATACGTGTCTGTTGGTATTAGTATAACATCAAAGCCAGCAGTAAGTATGAAAGTCAGGAAATTCCAAAGGTCGGGATTTCTACTTCGTTCCCTGTTCTTTACAGCACATCCATCTTGTATAGCATACCACAGTTTTGAAAACAAACAAAAGTAACACAATAATGTTAAATTTAAACAAATAAATGAGACTAGAAAATGTGACACATATTGCATATGTGTGGCAATGTGAATGTTGTGGCAGAAGTCTTAACTTCTGGAATTTCTGAGAGAATAAAGCTATGGTAATGGGAATTGTGGGAGTTTTTTGTGTGAGCTTTTGTTGTTGTTGGTTGGTTGATTTTTTTGAAGCTAATTTTTGTATTTTAAACATGAAAGAATGTCCTGGAAAATGGCTAATCGAATATTTTAATTTCTAGCATGTTAGTGACTTGCTTTCCTGGAAGGATGCTTGGGAGGCAGCTCAGCGGTGTGGAACACCAGGAGAGCCAGTAAACCCAGTTTGAAATGGGTCACCCTGAACTGGAGGGTATCATGTCACCTCCTTTGTAAGGAATCTGACTTGCTTGAACTGGCACTTAATGAGATGCTCCTCGAAAAGGCATCACCAAGAAGCAGTTCCTACATAGCATTAGGATAAAGGCTTTGGGTAAAGGCAAATGCTGCAGTGCAAGAGAAGGAAATGCTGACTTTAGGACCCGTGTTCTTACAATATTGCTGGGTTTTGGGGAGTCAGAAGGATTGCTGCTATATGTAATAGAGCAGGGCATGACACTGTTTGCAGAGGTGTGTGGATGTCTAAAAAAATCATGTCTAAAAGTCAGAGAGTAGGGTTAAAAAGTCTGTGTATGTTTTCATAATGTTAATGAAGGTAGAATTAGTTTTCTTCAGATATAGGGTTTCATCATGTGCAAGGCTGATCAGCGCCTGCAGGAGCCAAAGGAACTGCTATTAAGTTCTAGGCATTTGTCTGTTAATCCACATGAGAAGCATATATCTTTCTGTTACAGATCTGATACATGTTATGATAAGTTGTGATAGATATTAATATTGATGCTTTTTATGAGTGCTATTGATTTATACAAGTGCCTGATGTTTTAACTCGAAACTTGAGTGAAATACACTTTTTCATACATTGAAAAAATGCAGCTTAACCTTTTTGGCAGGTTGTGTTACCTTCTTGGAAGGTACTAAGCTTTGTGTGTGTTTGAAGAGTGAAACTGGAACAGAATGAGGACTTTATTTCAGCTTCATTACTTCACTCACTGCTGGTGAACGTGATGGGTTTTTGCAATATGTCACAAACTTTCAATATTTTGCAAATTATTCAACTTATTTGCAGTAACAGTTCTACTATTTTATATTCTCATAATACCGTGTTTGAACTTCCTGTGACTCTAGTGATGTTTGTAGGAGAGGCTGTGTACCAAAAGCTGTTGGTAGATTGTCTGCTGAAATTATCCCAGATGTGTAGCGAACACAAAAGCAAATCAAGTATAATGATCCTCTCATACAAGTTTGCTGATATCAATTTCACCCTAAATATAAAGACAGATTTGCAAATATGAGACTGCTTTGACATTTCCTTATAAGCATTTTCTCTTAAATATGCTTTTCGCAGTGGCTTTGCCTCCAGAGAAGACAGATGGAGTTTGCAGTGGAGATGAAAAGAAAGCAGAAAAAGAAAGTGACACACGCACGAGTTCCAAGAAGCAACTGAAATTTGAAGTAAGTCCTTTGTATTTTAAAGTTTCACTGTACTGACATAATTATGGTAGAAAAATAACCTGTGGACCAAATAATGTCATCTGATGCATGTTTATTGCTCCCAATGTTTGTAATGGGTACGGGAAGCAGCAGAACTGGCACAAATCAGTGCCTTAGTGTCGGTGCTCCTTATGAGGTGATTAGTGACATTTATTTCCAGGTTTGGAGCGAATCAGGAGATGATTATTCCTTTGCAGGATCTGAAATGCGAGAAGAAGCTTTCAGTTTAACCCCTGTATCTATGATGCCAGCTACCATATTATCCAATCTTCAGATTGACTTATTGACTTTCATGGACTATTGCACTTGGTCAAATCTGCCTGATGTAAAAGATGCTTGTGAAAGCTTCTGCAGTGATTGGTCTTCTGTGCCCAGGTCTCCAAAGTGAAATAGCCCTGACCTGCTGCATGGGAAATCCATCTGATCACATGGCAGGAGGAAAAGGAGGGTGATGAGTCCTATTGGCTAATTTGTTGTAGACTCATAAACATCATATAACTGCCAGACATTGTATGTAGTTGGCAGATTTTGTTTCTGTAGGGAGGGTTTTCATAAATATGAGTATGGAAACATGCAGTCATCCAGCTAGTGTGCTGTCTGTCTTGGTGAGGAGGAAGATATTCTGGTACCAGCAAGAAACAGCACAAATACTCATCTCTGCACTCCAGCAGATGCGGCAAACTTTCGGTGCTGTCAGCCTCTCTCAGTAATGAGCTTTGTGTTTCTTCAATTGCTGTTTAATAGACCATGCAGCCACCTTGCAGCATGGCTCGAGTGTTCTTTTCTTTCTCAGTCTAGTGCAATTTATTTTTTACAGTTTTAAGGCTGTTTAAGAGGAGGTAGGTTTCCCATGGGTAGTTCAGGTGTTGCTTGTGTGCCTTCTGGGGGAAGCTGACTTTTCCCACTTTTTTTCTTTCTTTTGTTTTTCTTTTCCTCACAGTGATAACTCTTTTTCTAGGCACATTTTATATTCTACCTTGAGTACCCAGACATTTGCAGACAGGAAAGGCATGATAAATTGAATTAACAGTGCCTTGACATTTGAACGTTGGAGGACACCTGTCAGCATGGTTGGTGCCAGGGTAGCTGGAACTCCAGTGTACCAGCAACGTCTGCATTTGTTCCCAAGTAGTTCTTGGCATGCCATAAAGGTTAGCACTTGGTTCTAGGCACTGTGACTAATGCAGGGAAGGTTTCCATGGCTCTTAACTAAGCAGAGCACATCCTCACATAAAGATGTTATGTTAGGCAATGAGGGACAGGGAAGTATTAATATGTGGCAAGAAACCAAGTATTGATATTTTTTTCCCTTGTTCTACAAATGAAAGTTTTCCAGCAATGTGAGCTGGGAGCTAAGAGACTGGTAAATGCTTCAAAGGTATAAAAGAATCAGAAACGCAAGTGTTGCGACAAGAGGTCTAAACCTGAGGTGAAAGTGATTTGGCTTTTAAAGGTGCCGGGAATGTTTATGTAATACGAAACCGTGTTTCCACAGTGGAGTGTGGGGCACTTGGCAGCTCTCAGCCGGGCTTGTTACAACTGAGAGGAGACTGCCTTTGAACTCGGCAGGGGACGGGGTACCCATAACTGCTGTAGGGAATTGGTTTCAAGTCAGAAGATCAACCAGGTATTTTGAGGTCTATCATGCTGAAGCTATTTGGAGCTGTTTATTTTACTTGCACACAGTGACTTTCATTTTAATTGCACTGTAACTTCTCTGTTTTGCCTTTTTGTGGCTCTGGATAATTCTGATTGCACAGGCCTTGAGAGACAGCAAATGATCTGCACCCAGGTGACTGGAGTCAGTCAAAGTGCATCCTTTGTTCTTGATTTTAGTTTGGGGAATTTTTTTCCCCCTTAACAAATTGGTTCTTTCATGCTTTCCACAGATCACACTCTCACTAACAGAAGCGCAGTTAAAACAAGGAGCAGGCACTCCTCCCAGGTTGTTCTTGCCAGTTCCAAGGCAGGCTCCATTTCAGGAGCTTCAGTGGCATGATGTTGTACTGCACTAATTCTGACAACCTTTGCCTGTCAGATATCTGTATCAAAGACAGGTCTCTCTGCTGGGGAGTTGTGTCCATACTGCATTAACCCTTACTCCTGGCCCTGTGGTGTGCCACCTTGTTCTCTGGGTCTGCTTCTGTTGTCTTGCTCTTCCTGAGTGAAGCACAGATTTCCTTCTCACTTTTTAGTGGGGATTCCTCCTGTGTTTCAAGAGCTTCAGGGAGCAGTTTTCTTGTGCCTTTTCCTGTTTTCTACAATGTAGTAGAAAGCATTTTGTGAATTCCCTGAAGTGTAGCCCAGAGAGTTAGGAGTGTTGTGTGGTTATGATGGGATCTCTTCATTGTGGAGGACAGAGGCCTCTCCAGGACATATCCTGAAAGCTTCCTCCCACAAGGGAGGAAGGAAGGAAGCAAGCAGCCTCCTTCTACAGAGAGTCTCCACTGCAAACAGGCCTTTTGCTTTAGGTAATCAGCTGCTCTTTGCATGTTTCTTAGGAATTGCAATGTGATGTGTCTGTAGAGGAAGATAACAGGCAAGAATGGACCTTCACACTGTATGACTTTGATAACAACGGAAGAGTCACACGTGAGGTAAGCAAAGTACAGCTGCCCCTTTATGTGCAGCGTTTGCTAACAAGAGAAGTGTTTTATAACAGGAACATTTTTTCTACTAAGAAGTAGAGGTGTCCTGCCAATTTAAACAGCAGTTTCCATGGACCCTTCCCTCCAAGAAACAATCCCACCAGTAGTTTATGGTTTTCAGATATACTGTACTGTTTTTAAGCTGGTTGTTGTTTAATACCTGAGATCAGCCTTTAAAAAATAGTACTGGCATTTGAGGAGGAAAAATATCTGAAACAACTGAACAACTAAACACATTGTCAAAATAAACCCCTGCAAATGTATATTGTTCTGGCTTTTCTCCTGCTTTTCAGAGTTAAGCTAACCAAATAGCAAGGTTGCTTGCTGACATTCTTTCCAGTAGTACTAACTATACTGTTCTATTGTTTTCATGAATATTGGGCTGATCTCTGCCTTTTCCCTCCAAGTATAAATAGCACTGATGATGTTCTCTGGAGGACCATCAAGAATGGCTGTCAAAGCATACCTGTGTGTGTTTTTTATTATCAGGATGTCTTCAAGTCATATTTCCTGTGCAAATGAGAAGCCAAATAAGAGGATGTATAGATTAGGATATAGTCCTTTTTGAGAACTATTTCTAACCAAATCGAATAATACTTCTTCTAGAAGAATGTCTTTTACTTGGGTTTTACTGCCATGTGCTGACATTGATTGTTGTGATGTGTGTTTACTGGCTCCCATACCTTTAGATAATCAACTAAAAATCAAAGACTTTTCCTCTCTTAGATCTAATGCTGGTGCCTGTGTACAATTGCTAAAAACTGTTTGAAAGCAACAGGGCAAATACTCAAAGTGTAGTGGCCTTAGACACCGAGGGCAGAATTTTTTCGTGTGAGTCTGAAGCAAATTTCTTTTGACATTGCCAAATGTGCTGGTTGTTTGGGGTTTTTAACATGTATTTGAACATTGTTACAAGGCTGTTTTTGTGGTCTCTACTGTGATAGTGCTTTGAATAGTCAAGCGAGGTCTGTGCCCCTCATGCATGAGGACGAGCAGATGAAAAGTTGCAGGCCAAGTCCAGAGTTTCAAAAAGGAAGATGAGATAAGAGAGAGGGCAAGAAAAGAAGGAGGGGTGAGGTGAGGAAGTAGTATTGTGTTTGTTAATGTTTGGGGAAGAGACTACAAAAATTAAATAGCTTACTTGAAGTCTCATAAGAACCTAGTGGCAGATTGAACCCAGGTCTTTCAAGACCCAAGGCTAAGTCTGCATTACAAGATTATCATGACTCTCAAAAACAAGGGAAAAACACACAAAATCCAAACCCACACACACGGGTGTCTTTTACTTACAGGCATGGAATTCCCGTTAATGTCAGTGGGAGTTCCATGTGCAAAACATAACGAGAATATGCTTTCAAGTATGTATACAATAATTATTTGTGATTATGTGGTACGCCAAAAAGCTTAATTTGACTGTACTTTGAGAATATGTTCTACCTCTCCCTGCTGCAGGAGCAGACTGCAGCTTAACTGAAACCAAATCTGTGCAGGGATTGAATATTATACTTCTCTGAGGTCTGGAGGTCGCTACATTCAGGTTTGAACCTGTGCCAAAAAATATTCTTTTAATTGAGGGACCAAATAGGTTGACAATTTTCAGCTCTTTGCATGTGACCAAAGATAGAAACAAGTAGTATGCACCATTGCAAATCTTCCCAATCATGTCACACACTTCTTTTGCAAACTGTTCCAGGGCCATTTGTATAAGCCGTCTTGGTTATCTTTTGTTGAATGCAGGCGCAATTTATGAGGGGTTTTTTGAGCAAGAATGACCAACAACAGCAGCTCATAGATAATCCTGGCCACAAAATCTTAGTCTTTTAATATGACATAGAATTTCCTGTTCTATTGGCCCCTGGGAGATGGGTAAACCCAGTGTGCCTGGTACTGTCCTTTGCTAAGCAGCTCTGCTCCTGTTCCGGCAAATGACTTAACCAGGGGAGCATTAAACATTTTAATAGTTTCAATTAAGATGAATAAGAGACATGTTTGCAGCTAAAAGTATGTGAAGTACATGTCTGGATCAGGGACGGAATGGGCAGTCTGAGGAAGAGGCTGATCTATATCTGTGCCCTTTAGTGAGCTGACGAAAATGCATTCAGAACCAGTCAGCTTTTCTTAACAAAGGTCCAGTGTTCTGGTGAGAAAAGCTTAATATGGACCTTTTCTCCTTCTTGGAAAATTTCTCTTTAATGTCTCCTGGATTTATAGCTGGATTTAACAGAGAGATGAAATTTTTTAAGTTAGTTTTTACCTGTAGACCTGGAGGTGCTTTACAAAAAGAAGTCAGTATTATTTTTCTTGCTTTTCACCACGTTGTAAAAGTGAGACACTGGAAAAGAAGAGGCTTGCCCACTCAGGTCCATTTCACTTGATTCAAAATCATTGTGTTTAAAAAAACTGGACCTCATGTCCAGAGAGTTTCCAAAGGAATCCACACTGTTTAATTAAGTTTGTAAGAGACACATAGATGGGGATCAATTTTACTAATGGACTGAATGGATTTTTTTCATTCAAGTGTTTAAAAATTATAAACAAAGTGTGTATTTAGTTGATACAATTTCCTTTGGGTTCTACAGAATGACAGATCACCACAAGAGCATTCAAATTCCATCCCAGTGAAATTTCTTCTGGATCTTAACAACATCTTCAGAACTTAATGCTGCTTTGATTTCCTCCTGGAGTCTGTATGACCTATTCTGTAGTCCTTATAATTAGAAATTCACATCTAGTCATGCTTCTTGAAGAGATACACCCATTATGAAAGCATAATTATTCACATGGCAAATTATAAATTAGCATTTCTGTGTGTTATTAAACTACTGCTTTTTCTGTCATAAAGACCAGTGGTTTTCAGTCCTTTTTGGTTTAGTGAGAGATAACTTTTCCTGCTCTAATATGTATATTGCAAAACTTGGCTAGTAATGTTTCCCTTCATTCCATAAGCCATAAGAGGACAATTCATTACGTACAGCAGGCCTTTTTAGAACTGACAGCTGCGCTGTAATTATCTTCATACGAATATTTGTAATCGGACTTGAAACTTAGATAATTGAACTAATGTGTTTTGATCCATGAGGTTTTATATTGAGCTCTCTGAATGGAATTATAATTCATAAACACTGGGGGTTTTTTTGTTGTTTTTGGGGGGTTTTATCTGTTTTTGTTGTTTTGGGGTTTTTTTGGGTTTTTTTGTAATCAGTTCTTCCTTGTAAAATTGGGTTTCTTGATGAGCGGCTGCACAGGAATAAGCGCACAAGTTGCTTGTCAGGACAAAAAAAAAGGAATTTCTTCTAGAGTAGCTTTTGAGCAGATAGCAAGTGAAGCTCCTTTCACGTTCCAGTTAAGAATGATTCAAAAATGTATGTGATCAAACAGAGCTGATGTTGCAATAAAAACATCCTGCTGTATGTAGAAATCAGACTACAAACAAAGTACAAATGAGACATTTGTATTTATCTTTTTCCAAGGGAAAGGTAATGAACTGATATTGATGTTTCTCCTCATGCATTTTTAATGCTAAAAATGTTCTTTGTATCTTGCATTAAATACCCAGTTTTTCCTCTTATGTTTCCTTTGTGTCTTTTCCTTTTTATTTTCTTTTTTTGCTCCCATCCTCTGATGAATGAAAATATTTGTGGTTATATCTGCATTCAGAATTCAACACCTAGTCATTGACTTGGTGAAGAATATTGGCTTTTTTGGGGCAACCTCCTATCAGCTTGACCCTTATCTTGAATTTTTTGGTTTTCCCTGTTTGTCAGCATTGTATTAACTCAGGATATAGAAAAGAACAATTAAACCATTGGATAGTGGGGCAGTGCCTGTCTGTATCAGTGGCCATCTTTTCAGCCGTTAGAAATGGTGGCTTCATGGCAGATAGAAATATTAAGAGAAAATATAATTTTCTCTTTTGGTTTTAAGGCGAGTCAAAGGA
The DNA here is from genome assembly GCA_013397935.1 of Dasyornis broadbenti. Taxonomy (NCBI): domain Eukaryota; kingdom Metazoa; phylum Chordata; class Aves; order Passeriformes; family Dasyornithidae; genus Dasyornis; species Dasyornis broadbenti. Next base: position 2,120,882 of record VZRN01004661.1, on the reverse strand, counting down.
TCTTCTCTCAGAAAAGCTACAAAGAGTTAAACTGAATCTTTTCTTTCGGTGTTATTAAACTCATTGGTTTGGGAGTGTTTTCTGGGGTTGTTTTTTTTTTGAGGGTGGGTTGGTAGTTTAGGGGATTTTGGGGTTGTTTTTTGGGGTTTTTTTGGTACAAATATCTCATTCTGCTTAATTCTTTTGGAAAAGCCTTTAGTGTCTTCTAAAAAAATCTCTAGTTTGCGAACTAGTCTTGATGACAAGCTATGCTAATAAGGGAAAAAACAAGGTCATCCCTGTACCACTAATATTCCTTAAAAATAGAAAATAATACCCGGAATAGGGACTTAAAAATAGAAAACAGTACTGGAATAGTCACTTTCTCACTTGAGTTCTGTATGGAATGAGGAATACTTCAGTGCTTTCGCTTTTTTCAGACACGTTAGTTTCCCTGAATGTTCTGAATTACTGATGATCTCCTACTGGAGATCCATGAAGTATTCTGCAGGTGCATCTGTGAGTGCATACACGTGCGGGCTTAACTGTTTGCTTTTTAATGTTTTGAATGGAAATATTTCTGGCAATCCATTACGTTTTCTCTTCTTAATATACTTTGTTGCATTGGCTGCTTGATAAAAATGGCTGGAGTTTTCACACTGGAAAAACCAACTGTGGTGTTCAACAAGCAAAAGACAAAAATTTGGGTATGGCAGGTGCTGGCTGTTTGGATACTATCCAATGAGCATTTGTTTTCCTCTCTGTGGAAAAATATCATCGGTTCAATTTTTGTACTTGATTAAACTAGAGATCCCAGCAGAAATTCTGCATACCAGAAGCCCTTCAGAAGTTAGTGTCACGCAGCACACTTCCCCCCTAAATATGAACCATTTGCTAGAAAGGAGAGAAATGTTTCTGTTTGTTCGTTCTTGTTTCTCAGTGCTCATTTAAGATAGTAGTCTAAAAATCCACTTTTGGTGGGGGAGGTGCCAAGCAGTCTAAAGCAAAACAGTTGTAAAATCGCATGACTTGTAAAACTCATAATTCATTGTGCAGAAAAGTTTGATTCTTTGGTGGGTGGGCTCTGAGTCATGCTCGTTGGTGTATCAGACGAGAGGAACATTTAACTAGGTTTTATTCTTCATCTTTGGTGCAAAATTTCTTGAGGATGGTGAAATGCAGAAGCTGGTGTGTAGAAGGTAATGCTGTCTCAATGGATTTAGGCAGTTTTTTAAGGAATTTAGATACAGACAATGTTCAGTGGGACAGCTGTCAAAGGAAACAAGTCTGTTGGAAGGCTGCTGGAAGATGAAAGTACTTTTGGGGTAAATATACATGTAACTGTAAAACACAGGGTGTGTAACATATATCTTAGTGGTCTATTGCTACCAATTTGATGAGAAACCATTACAGTGTTTAGCTGCCAAGAGAGGGCTGTGAGAAGGTAGTTTTAGTCACGGTTCAAATCTCATTGATCATTCACAGACCGTTCCCAGTAGATCAGCGCCTCAGAAATTCATATATTATAATTGTGAAGCAACAAGAGGCTCAAGCTGCCTTGTCGCTGGTACCTGCTCAGCCAGGACCGTAGCACATGAGACAGAATGACCCAAGCAGCCTTGTTTGACCAAATCAGAACTGTCAATTTGCTGAAATTCCCAACCCCAAATTAGGACCACAAGTAAAAGAACCCTATAATAAAAATGTTGTTGTCAGTATTTAAAAGATCAGTCGTAAGCATTAAGTGGTTGCTCATGGATATCCCTAACCTCGATCCTGGTACGCATCCAGCGTGACGACCACGTTCCTCCAGTGCCAGAATGCAGAGCAGTTCAGATCACCATGGAGGAAGCTGCGTGTCAAGCACACAACAAAATGCAGAGGCAGCAGTGTGTAAGTCCACAAGGGATACTGAGTCCTCTGTGCAGTCATTTCACAGCCTGGGAATTAATTTGGGTTAATTTGGGCCTGTTTGGCTGAGAGATGTAACTTGTCCTGATGTGATATACGTGTGCACATATTTCTGATTTGCCAAGTATGTGTCACACAAATGCCATGTTTGGTGTTCCCTGACAGCCTTTGGGAGCACTTTTTAAACTGCTGGGTCCAGCAGCTTGTTGAGAAACACTGTCACAGAGCACAAGGGGCAGATTGTCAGCCAGTCAGTACGTAAGACCTCAACCCTGAAAAAAAAAAATCATGTAAAAGGACAGTGGGGGATTTTTTGTCTTTGTTATTGAAGCTAAAATAGACTAGATGTACAAACATCTGGCTTTAGAAATACCTGGCATGGCTGAAGAAAGGAAGAAGGACAGATTATTGTGAACGAAAGAGTTGGTAATAGCCTCTTGATAACAGCCTTGTGTGGAAAGATGACATGTTGGCTAACCAGCACTTGTTCAGGAATGTGTGGGAAAAGCTCCATTCACCCAAGTGCTGAGTGTATGGAGCCCAGTTAAGAATAAATACTGTGCTTAAGCATTCTGCTGAAGGAGAAGGTTTGGCTTATCAAAGTGTTGGATTATAGCACAATGCTGCTAGAACATGACTTATGGAGGGTGTATAAAGCAGATATGGCTTGTTTGTCTGTTTATGTGCTTACTTGGGTTTTTCCACATAGATGAAATAAAAATCCATCCCTTGAAACTGGCTGTCAGATGTGGCTCTGTCTATTTAGAGGTCTGGCTAGGTTTCAAATTAGGGTGGAAGTGTGAGTAGGGAGATGTGTTAAAGAGCTGTGAGGTGTCCACCAGATTGTCACAGAGCATTCTGTGCCACACTCAGGCTTTAGACTGATTGTCAAGAACATGGAAAGCAGGTACTAATGTAGGTATAGCCCATATAGAGAATTGCAGCAAAGAGAGGAAAAATATCAATGGAAAAATAAATGAGACACTGTGAATTCTGCTCTCTTTTTATGGATATATTGCCTTGAACCCACAAACCTGCAGAAATTCCCTTGAGTGCAGAAGAGTTGGAGAGGTTACACGTTAAGACAAAGTCTGGACCCCCTAGGATTTAGTCATTCATTCTGCCTGTTGAGCTGGAAAATCATCTACTGTAATATCATTGGTCCTGGCCATAAGGGTCAGTATTTCCCTAAAATTCTGTGTGAGTAGAAATTAGTATTTCTGTGTCACCTTTAAAGCTGGTTCCATAATGAGGACTGTGCGGTATATTGACTACTAAAGTCATTAGGGCATACTAAACTTTGAGCTGCCCTTGTTACAGGTGTGACCTCTGAGCAAAGGAAAAGTTGTAGAGGTTTTGAATTTTTATAGACCTGACTCTTAATCCTCAGAACCGGTTAAACTTAACAAAAGATGATTTAGATATTTCCTTTGTGCTTGCAGGCATCTGGAAAGGGCTTAGGTGCTGGGATAGATCAAGGAAAGAGAAGACCAGCATGGAGGAATTCTCAGACACGCATTCAGTGGGCTCTTTGTAGCCTACAATGATCAGAATACTTTGGCCTTAGGTTGGTGCCCAAGATGGGTTTGGGTAAAATCCCTTTGAGGAAAAGCAGTGAGCCAAGATCCCCTTTTCATCCTGGCGACTTAAGGTAGAGCCCTATTTGAGCCTGGCTGGATTAAATCAACCTGAGAGACCTTTGAGCATCACCAGCTACTAAACAGTGTTTGTCCTGTTTGAAACGACTGGCTTGTTAAAATTGGCTGGCGTTCTTTCCAAAATAACCAGACATGTAAGCCTTTGTTCACATCTCATTGCCTTCAAACAGATCTGTGAAGAAGGTTCTGTAAGAGGCTTGACTGGATAAGATTTCCGGTTCAAAAATGTGGGTTTAAAACTGTTTTGAATTTTGCAAAATAAACTAGGCCCCAAAACACAGATGGTAGGGTGACATTCAGACAGACATCATTTGTTTCCAGACCTGACGTTTGCAGTTCTGCCACTTCTCTTACTGGTTTTCCTCTAGATAATCAACCATTTAACTATCCCAAGGGGGAAAAAAAACCCAAACAGATAGGAAAAATGTAATGTCGAAGATTGTCATCAATTGCTGAATTTGTTTTGGCTGTGTGAACTCAATTTTTAGTGGAGTATAAATGATTATCCCTGGGATAAATAAGTGTAAAGCAAAGCAAAGGCAGAACACAATTTTTCTGATTGAGAGCTTGGGAAACCTAAATATCTTGTGCTGTTGTTATTGTTTTGATCTGGTTTGTCCCAGTTCAGAAATCCATTTGGTGAAGATTGTAACACTCTGTGCGAGGAGAAGTCTTCTAAATTCAGTGACTTCCAAGGATATTTCAGCATTTAATAGTTCCAAGTCCAAAAAAATTATAAGCATCAAAGCTGTGGGTTTCATGCCGTTTTCACAGTACTGTGTTCTTTTGTGTTTCAACCCATCTCTAGGATATTACCAGCCTGCTTCATACCATCTATGAGGTAGTTGATGCATCAGTAAACCATTCTCCTAGTTCCAGCAAAACTCTGCGAGTGAAACTTACTGTGGCACCAGATGGCAGCCAGAAGAAAAAGAGTATTTTATTAAATCATGCTGGTAAGGATGAGCAATCAGCCATTGGAAAAAATACAGAAAAGTTCCAGAATCCCTTGAAAATACTTCTCTGTATTTTGTTAATACAAATATACTTAAAGGCAAATTATTATGTGGGCATTTTAAACCCCATGAACCTGCTTTATGATCTTGGTTGTAAAATTACCTGCCCACCTTTCGGTGTTTCATTAGCAAATGAGGATTCCCTCTCCTGATGGGTTGCTTCTTTTGGAAGCAGCAATAACCCGTATATTGTGTAATTGTCTTTGTGCACTGCAAGGCAGATCTAAAAGGCCTTTTTGACTTGCACCACTTTGTCTCTGCTGATATTACAGCCCTTGGTTTGTGTGGAAGCAGGGTAGGGCTTTTAAAATGTTTCTTGCCAGTTCATAGCTACCCCTGCTGCTGGGTAAAAGTAAACAAGAATAAGTAAACTTAAAGAGTCTATGCATAAAAATTGCCCATTTTTCTGTGATGGCAGAGTCTGCCATTATAAAAATTAATATACTGTGATGGCTTATCCAGCTTATCTTCACTGTAATAATAGTTGTATCAGCATAATTACTTCAGTAGGTAGAGTAGTACTAAACTGAAATACTTAAAAGTATTTAAAATAGTACTTCAGTAAAAAACATAGGCATCATGTCTAAAAGGAGAACCTTGTTACCTCAGTTTTAATAATGCACTCACTCCATTAAGGGCAGACAGAAGCAAATTCTCACTGCAAGGACAGTAATGTGACAATAATGTACTTTCTCTTGGCAGATTTGCAGAGTGCCAGGCACAGAGCTGAAAACAAAGCTAATGAAGAAGCAAGAAGCTCTGAGAAGAAGCAGAGGGCTTCTCTCAGGTAAGGGGAATGAACCCCAGCTCCTTTCAGGCACTGGGTACCTTTGAGGAAACCTCTACCATTGATTTCTTGCTTGCTTGTTTTGTTTTTAAAATGATTTTAAAAAAAATAAAGGAATTACAGTTTTCACTGTGGAATTATGAGCAGATTCCCTAGCTGGATACTTGGTGTATTAAAACAAAATAAACAAAAGAGAAAAAAATCCTGAAATTTTCTTCTTCTGTGAGCTCTTTGGATGATCTGAATTGCTGCCATCTGCAAATAAGTGAGGTCAATAGCACATCTTTTTGGCTCAAAGTGTCCTAAAACCTTTCCATCTCCTTAGCAGCCAGCTCCTGCCTTTCTCTGTCCTCCTTCCAGCCCATCTTTTTCACTCATCAACTTGAATAGTGCCAAGCTTTACATGGTCTGATTTGGTTCCCAGGTCATAACCAGACCAGAATGCTCACAGGTCATCTTGGTGTATATTTGATATATTACAGGATTTTATATTTCGTACTAAGGCAGAGGGAAGTTTTTGCTGAAATTTTACATTAATGACATTGACTCGTTAGTTGTGTTTGTTTCTTCAGCTGCAAATTTAAAAAAGGAAAAAAAACAACAAACTTTTGGCTTTCCTTGGATTTAGGGATATTTGTCTGAATGCATAACAAATTTATCAGGAGAAGGAGCATTTTGTCTTATTAAAACTGACAAGAGAACAGTACCTCCCTTTCCTGGATGGAGAAAAAATGCTAACAAGTTATCCCAGTGAGCAAATCCCAGTACAATCAAATATCAGATTAAAAGAAGAATAAAATTACTATTAATCTTGTGTCAGCAACTTTGTACGAAATCTTCTGTGAACTGAAGAATACTCCATGGTTTTACTTGCTGGCCTAGATGTGGTGTTCAGATTCCCTCTGCCCATTAGCAAAGTTTTGTCCTGTGTGAATTCAATAGACTGTTTTTGTTTGATAATCTACTGCAAAAACCCCCTTTCAGTTTGAAGTTCCCCTCTTATCCACCTTAAAGTCCTGGCTCTGCAAATGTAGTGTTTTTATGAACAGCAGGCACTTCCAATTAAAACCACAGTCACAGAAGCATCAAATGTTGGGACAAAATGTTTGTCCTTCTCATCCCTTCGGTGAGAGGCTTCGGAGACAGAACAAATCTGTATCCTGAGCTGAGTAGGTCAGCATCAGACAATGGTCAGCATCTGACAGTTTTTGTTGCATCCCACTGAATGTCGACAGGATGAAGAGTGTGCTGTTCACACTGTGTGTGTTTCAGGGATGTTTGTGTGCCCTGGCCAAGGTGAGAACCCCCAGAAAAGCTGCCGAGGCTCAGATCAGAATCTCACGATGTTAATGCAGTTGCTTCCCCTTTGAAAGCAGCAATGAGGACTTGTGAGAAGTGCACACATTTCACATATTCAGTCACTTAGGAATGCTATGCAAGATGTGATTAATATTCAAGATAAACTGGATAGAAATGTTTTTATCCTGAAGGCTGGGAGATAGATGGGTTAGATTTTTCATTTGCTGGAAGCTGCAGGCAGGAGTTTTCACCTGTAGGGCTAGTATGAGTATCAAGATAAGAAGCTAGATTCATGGCTAGATAGCCTGGTTCTCCCTGACTGACTTAAACTCTGTGTTCTCAGTGAGTGAGGCTTTCAGCTGTCCCTGCATTTTTCTGCCCTGTGCTCTGTCACTGCTCTATTCCCTTTCCCTGCTGTATTGGTGTGTGCTTGGTGCCATCAGGATGCCACATCAGCATGGGAATTTTAGAAAGGACTTTCATACACTCCACAAACACTTCAGCAGATGCCATTTTTTTATTAAAACCAAAACCGAACCAAGTTCAAGCCCAATAACAACACTATATCTTTACACAGTCCTTGGTGCATGGTTGATGCCTGCCTGAGCCTTCCCATGTGTTTGCAGGACAGCATTGTGGGGCTGGATGCCAGACACTTCAGTTCTCAGAAGTACTTGAAGTTCCCTTTGACAGTGGAGCACATCTCTCATCAGTGGATAATTGCTTCACTGTGTATATTTGCATGAATATTGTTGAACGTCATCTTGCATGTAAGAAAGTTATTAGAATGTAGGGCTGTGGCAGTACTGGCATCATTTCTCTTCTCTGTCTTGATGAGAGATGGAATTTATTGCAGTAACAAAATAACAGGTTCCCTGTTAACTTCATTTCCAGCAGACAGTGCTGTATTCAGTGTTGCTTAATTGCGTTGGATCGAACTCAATGATGTCTTTTCTGGGTTAACTGTGCATTGTCTTCAGCACATGTGTGCGAGTCCCAGTGGTTTCTGTGTGTGATTCATGCCTGGCAACTGCAGTTAGGCAAGCTCTAGCCCCAGAGGTCTTTTGTGCTGACCTGCTGAAGTGTAAAAACCTGTAAAGGTGTGTCTGACACAGGAAAGATATTGAGTTGGCTAGGTATCCAAAAAATAGAGAATATCTGGACATAGCCTCTTTTTTTGAGAGTGCGCCATGTCACTTCTGGACTTCAAAGCTGACTGAGAGACTTTCAACCTTACATGCTTTCCAGGCAGACTGTCCTCCATTCAGGTGACTCTACCTCTATCAAAGTAGAGCAAAAATGATCTTCCAGGTAGGTCAAGTCTTGTGACTTTTATTGGAGAGACTGCAGACCTGTGTCTGACAGAGACACGAGGGGACTCAGTTCTGCAATATCCCAGAACAGTACATGTAGACCAGGAAAGCCATTTGTGCCTAAGCTCAGTGGGATCAGCAGCCTCTGGAAACTTGGAAATGTGTTAACAGACTAAAAGCAGAGTACTGGGCACCATACAGTACAGAGCCCATATTTAGCAACTGGTGTAGGATCCAAGGCCAGACTCTGGTCTTAGGTTGACATCAGTGCAATTGCACAGAGAAAGAGCAAACCGATCTTGTGGTCTTGGACACTGAACTACCTGAATGACAGGCAGCAACTTAATCAAGAGTTTTCTGCTTATCCTGTTTGTTATATTGAAAATATTGTTCATATTTCTAGACTTCCATTTAAATTACTGAATTAAATTGTTTGGCATTATGGGCTACAATACTGTAAACTTCTGCCTGATTTTTTTCTGCCTCATAAATGAATGGTATTTCAGATATTCATTCTCAGGAAATAGTTCTGCTATAAATAAAATTGCAAAGCTGAGCAGGAAAAGGAGTTGAGATTCTAAAGTCAGCATCTGATCTGACCTTATTAATTATATTTTGGAAAGCCGCGGTTACCTCTGAGTGTCCTACCCACACCTTCTCTTGCCAGGCTCTCTCCTCTCTAGTCACTGCACCTGTGCTGTTGCCTGTCTTTCTGAAGCAGGAACACGCGAACATTTATCTGGATCACCTCCGCACATCCTCACAGCGGTGGGAATGGTCGTGAATCAAGCAGCAGATTTTCTTTGGCATGTCCAAATTGGAGAATCACTTGAATGATTTGGCCCTAAAGGCAGAAAGTAATAAATGCTAGGATTGTTTTTATTTGCTTTTGCACATGTGATGCAATTTGAAAGCCTCCTTTACTTTGCAACATCGGGGCTGATTTATATGAGGGGAAGGAACAGCCAGTTCAGGCCTATTGACTTAGCAAATCTGGTCATCCAGAATTTCAAGCGTTTGTTGCTTCTTTGTGAGCAGCTCCTGTCACTTCAAAGGGCCCATTAGTTGTTGGTTTGCAAATGGTGATAACAACTTTAAAGTTCTGCTGAATTGTAATTTTACCTCCTGCTGACAGATACCACCAGAGTGAGAACAATCCAGAGCAAAGTGGGTGCTATCGTCATTGTGTTGATGAGAACATTGAAAGGAGAAACCACTATTTGGATCTTGCGGGAATAGAAAACTACACATCAAAGTTTGGGCCAGGTGATCTATGTTGTAACCTCATAATCTTTTCTTTCTTCAGTTGCATGTTCCATATCAGGGACAGAGAATTGTGAAGCTGTGTAGTGGCTTAGGAGTAGGACTGTGAATATTGCAAGATAATTACTGGTGAAGGTGGTATCACAACAGAGTGGCTAATGTGCTGCAAGGCTGCTTTGATGTACTTGTTTGTGTAGCTAAACTTGGAGCTGAGCCTAGGAGAACAATCTTTACATCTAAATTATTAAATTTAGTCTATGAGTGAGGCAAGGATTGACTTTTGGATGTTGGAGCTTGTTCCCAAGACGATACCAGAACATATTTTATACTCACTACTGACCCAAAAATAGAATGTGTGTTCATACCTGGAATTTTGGCTTTAGTCCCCAGTTAAAGAGATTTGGATTTCCTTCATTTCCCTGTCCTTTGCCAGGGTTTTACTTTGCCACTTACAGTTAATTTGGTGACCAAGAATTGGTAATGTGAAGATCTTTATACACACACACACACACACACTCACACACACACACACACACAGACACACGTTCAGTCTTCTCCAGCTAGGTAATCATATTTGTGTGTGTATTATTTACTGGCCAGAATTATTAAATGTAATTAAACTAGACAGCTATAATTGCATTCACTTCCTTAGGAAAAATTTGTTCAGCCGATAATGCTATCCCTGCCAACTGCATGCTACTAATTAAAACTTTGAAATACTAGATGACTAACTCAGCTTGTTATTTCCTAGGATCTCCTCCAGCAGCTCAAAAACATGACCCACCAGGCAGAATTGTGAATCAAACTAGATCCCGTTCTCATGAGCCCGAGACCTTCCATGCTCACCATAGGAAATCTCAAGTGGTGGATCCAAACCACATCAATCTGGCTGAAAGCTCATATGCCAAGATTGCAGAAATCCAACAGAGGCTCCGGAACCAGGACTCAAACAAGCACTTTGTGAGGTCTCCCAAAGCCCAGGGCAAAAATGTGGCCCCTGTGCACCCTGGAAGGGCAGTTAGAAATAAACCTTTTCAAGGGGTGCCCGTGCCCATGGCTTCCCCAAGCGCACGGGTGGGCCAGAACCTCCCGTACCTTCCTTTGCAGTCCCAACAGATCCACAAGAAGCATAAGCAGAGGGCAAAGGAGAATCACCAAATGTGCAAAACCTTCCAATCTCCAGGGACAGTTGTGGAAAAGGAACATGTGAGAGACCTGCCCACAGTCATTTTATATGAAGGCCAAGTAGGACAAATGATACAAAGACATGAGCACCACCACCACCACGAGCACCACCACCACTACCACCATTTCTACCAGACATAGAAGAGATCCCACCAACATCCTCCAAGAATTGTCCCAAATGAAGGAAATGCGTTCCTGTGATACCAGAACTAAGGCATTACTATGATAAATATTATCATTACTCCATTAATATTCAGCTAGCATATATTTTAGAGGTTATATGGAACTCTTGAAACTTACCCTATTTATATGTTGTGGAACCGCATAGCTTACTCAAACACCTTGTGGATTTTTTTTTTTTT